>JAWPHD010013979.1:0-64351 GCA_037043455.1 Cyrtodaria siliqua | reverse complement strand
TAGTAACAACCATTACAACACGCCAGATAATAATATACATATTCTATACGTAATACCTTTATAAATAATAACCATTTGGACACTCAGATCGCAGAAAGAGCAACGTTATCTCTATTTTTTCTTTTTACCTGTAAACGAATTACGTCCCTTGGACATAAAATGTCAACGAGTATCATTTTGCGTGCCATAGAGTGCCAGTGGCATTTCTGACGTGGTCATCTCTGTTGAAAGTACGTATACAAATGAAAAACTTACGGTGAAACTCATTGTTGCCGTGTCATGGCTTGTACATGCAACTTCTGGGCTCACTTGGTAAGAGATTAACGTTGTGTCTTGATACAGGTTTGCTGCAATAATCATAACAAGTATCATAGTAACAACCATTACAACACGCCAGATAATAATGTACATATTCTTTACATAATACCTTTATAAATAATAACCATTTGGACACTCAGATCGCAGAAAGAGCAACGTTATCTCTATTTTTTCTATTTACCCGTAAACGAATTACGTCCCTTGGACATAAAATGTCAACGAGTATCATTTTGCGTGCCATAGAGTGCCAGTGGCATTTCTGACGTGGTCATCTCTGTTGAAAGTACGTATACAAATGAAAAACTTACGGTGAAACTCATTTCTGCCGTGTCATGGCTTGTACATGCAACTTCTGGGCTCACTTGGTAAGAGATTACCTTTGTGTCTTGATACAGGTTTGCTGCGATAATCATAACAAGCATCATAGTAACAACCATTACAACACGCCAGATAATAATGTACATATTCTATACGTTATACCTTTATAAATAATAACCATTTGGACACTCAGATCGCAGAAAGAGCAACGTTATCTCTATTTTTTCTATTTACCCGTAAACGAATTACGTCCCTTGGACATAAAATGTCAACGAGTATCATTTTGCGTGCCATAGAGTGCCAGTGGCATTTCTGACGTGGTCATCTCTGTTGAAAGTACGTATACAAATGAAAAACTTACGGTGAAACTCATTGTTGCCGTGTCATGGCTTGTACATGCAACTTCTGGGCTCACTTGGTAAGATTAACGTTGTGTCTTGATACAGGTTTGCTGCAATAATCATAACAAGGATCATAGTAACAACCATTACAACACGCCAGATAATAATGTACATATTCTATACGTAATACCGTTATAAATAATAACCATTTGGACACTCAGATCGCAGAAAGAGCAACGTTATCTCTATTTTTTCTATTTACCCGTAAACGAATTACGTCCCTTGGACATAAAATGTCAACGAGTATCATTTTGCGTGCCATAGACTGCCAGTGGCATTTCTGACGTGGTCATCTCTGTTGAAAGTACGTATACAAATGAAAAACTTACGGTGAAACTCATTGTTGCCGTGTCATGGCTTGTACATGCAACTTCTGGGCTCACTTGGTAAGAGATTAACGTTGTGTCTTGATACAGGTTTGCTGCAATAATCATAACAAGTATCATAGTAACAACCATTACAACACGCCAGATAATATTGTACATATTCTATACGTAATACCTTTATAAATAATAACCATTTGGACACTCAGATCGCAGAAAGAGCAACGTTATCTCTATTTGTTCTATTTACCCGTAAACGAATTACGTCCCTTGGACATAAAATGTCAACGAGTATCATTTTGCGTGCCATAGAGTGCCAGTGGCATTTCTGACGTGGTCATCTCTGTTGAAAGTACGTATACAAATGAAAAACTTACGGTGAAACTCATTGTTGCCGTGTCATGGCTTGTACATGCAACTTCTGGGCTCACTTGGTAAGAGATTACCGTTGTGTCTTGATACAGGTTTGCTGCAATAATCATAACAAGTATCATAGTAACAACCATTACAACACGCCAGATAATATTGTACATATTCTATACGTAATACCTTTATAAATAATAACCATTTGGACACTCAGATCGCAGAAAGAGCAACGTTATCTCTATTTTTTCTATTTACCCGTAAACGAATTACGTCCCTTGGACATAAAATGTCAACGAGTATCATTTTGCGTGCCATAGAGTGCCAGTGGCATTTCTGACGTGGTCATCTCTGTTGAAAGTACGTATACAAATGAAAAACTTACGGTGAAACTCATTGTTGCCGTGTCATGGCTTGTACATGCAACTTCTGGGCTCACTTGGTAAGAGATTAACGTTGTGTCTTGATACAGGTTTGCTGCAATAATCATAACAAGTATCATAGTAACAACCATTACAACACGCCAGATAATAATATACATATTCTATACGTAATACCTTTATAAATAATAACCATTTGGACACTCAGATCGCAGAAAGAGCAACGTTATCTCTATTTTTTCTTTTTACCTGTAAACGAATTACGTCCCTTGGACATAAAATGTCAACGAGTATCATTTTGCGTGCCATAGAGTGCCAGTGGCATTTCTGACGTGGTCATCTCTGTTGAAAGTACGTATACAAATGAAAAACTTACGGTGAAACTCATTGTTGCCGTGTCATGGCTTGTACATGCAACTTCTGGGCTCACTTGGTAAGAGATTAACGTTGTGTCTTGATACAGGTTTGCTGCAATAATCATAACAAGTATCATAGTAACAACCATTACAACACGCCAGATAATAATGTACATATTCTTTACATAATACCTTTATAAATAATAACCATTTGGACACTCAGATCGCAGAAAGAGCAACGTTATCTCTATTTTTTCTATTTACCCGTAAACGAATTACGTCCCTTGGACATAAAATGTCAACGAGTATCATTTTGCGTGCCATAGAGTGCCAGTGGCATTTCTGACGTGGTCATCTCTGTTGAAAGTACGTATACAAATGAAAAACTTACGGTGAAACTCATTTCTGCCGTGTCATGGCTTGTACATGCAACTTCTGGGCTCACTTGGTAAGAGATTACCTTTGTGTCTTGATACAGGTTTGCTGCGATAATCATAACAAGCATCATAGTAACAACCATTACAACACGCCAGATAATAATGTACATATTCTATACGTTATACCTTTATAAATAATAACCATTTGGACACTCAGATCGCAGAAAGAGCAACGTTATCTCTATTTTTTCTATTTACCCGTAAACGAATTACGTCCCTTGGACATAAAATGTCAACGAGTATCATTTTGCGTGCCATAGAGTGCCAGTGGCATTTCTGACGTGGTCATCTCTGTTGAAAGTACGTATACAAATGAAAAACTTACGGTGAAACTCATTGTTGCCGTGTCATGGCTTGTACATGCAACTTCTGGGCTCACTTGGTAAGATTAACGTTGTGTCTTGATACAGGTTTGCTGCAATAATCATAACAAGTATCATAGTAACAACCATTACAACACGCCAGATAATAATGTACATATTCTATACGTAATACCGTTATAAATAATAACCATTTGGACACTCAGATCGCAGAAAGAGCAACGTTATCTCTATTTTTTCTATTTACCCGTAAACGAATTACGTCCCTTGGACATAAAATGTCAACGAGTATCATTTTGCGTGCCATAGACTGCCAGTGGCATTTCTGACGTGGTCATCTCTGTTGAAAGTACGTATACAAATGAAAAACTTACGGTGAAACTCATTGTTGCCGTGTCATGGCTTGTACATGCAACTTCTGGGCTCACTTGGTAAGAGATTAACGTTGTGTCTTGATACAGGTTTGCTGCAATAATCATAACAAGTATCATAGTAACAACCATTACAACACGCCAGATAATATTGTACATATTCTATACGTAATACCTTTATAAATAATAACCATTTGGACACTCAGATCGCAGAAAGAGCAACGTTATCTCTATTTGTTCTATTTACCCGTAAACGAATTACGTCCCTTGGACATAAAATGTCAACGAGTATCATTTTGCGTGCCATAGAGTGCCAGTGGCATTTCTGACGTGGTCATCTCTGTTGAAAGTACGTATACAAATGAAAAACTTACGGTGAAACTCATTGTTGCCGTGTCATGGCTTGTACATGCAACTTCTGGGCTCACTTGGTAAGAGATTAACGTTGTGTCTTGATAATAATATAATAATAATAATAATAATAATAATAAATTCTTTATTTCATGAAGGTACAACTCATTAAGATTATACAAACAATTGCACAACACTTATCTTCCATGAGGCCTTCTGATAACAACAGCAACTTATAAACAATAGCAAGTGAATACATGCACGTAACATTAATAATATGTTTCAAGCTGGCATTAAAAACAAGTATTCACTACTAACACAACTTAATTTGAGCAGAACACCTGTTATCTTGAAATAGAAATAATTTATAATTGTGTTTGAAAGCATAAATAGAAACAGAAGTCCGGATATTTTCTGGGATTGAATTCCAAGTCCGCATGGCAACATAGGTAAAAGATTGTTTTAAATATTCGGATTTAGGTCTAGGATGCTTAATGTCATGTTTAATGCATGATCTTAAATTATATCTGCTATTTTCAGAAAATGTTATTAATTTACTTATGTATATTGGTGTAAGATTATGAATTGCTTTATAAACTAAAACACCTACTTGAAATTTACATCTTGTTTCAAATGACATCCAATTTAACTCATTAAAAAGATTTGCAGAAGGTGTATGTAAAGGTTTTATCAAAATCCAGCGTGCGATGCTTTTTTGTAAAGTAACAACCTTTGTAAAATTTAATTTAGTACAATTACTCCAGAGGATAGATCCATAATCAAATATTGGAACTAAATATGCATTATAGAATAGCTTTTTCATATCAAGTGTCAAATATTTAGATATTCGTCTTAAAAGAGTGAATTTACTCGATATATGATTACAGACTTTGCTTATCTGAACATCCCACTTTAGATGTTGATCTATTGTAATTCCGAGAAGTTTTTGAGAAGACACTGATTGTATCAGGCAATTATCTATCGAAAGCGTGAGTTTACGAGAATGGTTTATTTTATATTTTGAACCTAATAGCATACATGTTGTTTTTGTAGGATTTATAACCATGTTATTTATAGTGCACCATTTATTTATGTTATTTAAGTCAGTTTGTAATTTATTCTCAATGGATGACACATCCAGCCCTGATGTATGTAGCGTGGAGTCATCAGCATACATGTCAACTGAAGCTTCTTTGGAAGCTAAAGGTAGATCATTTACATAAATCAAGAACAAAAGTGGTCCTAGGATAGATCCCTGAGGGACACCTGATTTGATGATTCTCTCCTCAGATTGATACTGTCCAACTCTGACTACTTGTGTCCTGTTAGACAGATATGACTGAAACCAACGTATTGTTAAAGTCGAAAAATGATACAAATTACAGGTTTGCTGCAATAATCATAACAAGTATCATAGTAACAACCATTACAACACGCCAGATAATAATGTACATATTCTTTACGTAATACCTTTATAAATAATAACCATTTGGACACTCAGATCGCAGAAAGAGCAACGTTATCTCTATTTTTTTTATTTACCCGTAAACGAATTACGTCCCTTGGACATAAAATGTCAACGAGTATCATTTTGCGTGCCATAGAGTGCCAGTGGCATTTCTGACGTGGTCATCTCTGTTGAAAGTACGTATACAAATGAAAAACTTACGGTGAAACTCATTGTTGCCGTGTCATGGCTTGTACATGCAACTTCTGGGCTCACTTGGTAAGAGATTAACGTTGTGTCTTGATACAGGTTTGCTGCAATAATCATAACAAGTATCATAGTAACAACCATTACAACACGCCAGATAATAATGTACATATTCTATACGTAATACCTTTATAAATAATAACCATTTGGACACTCAGATCGCAGAAAGAGCAACGTTATCTCTATTTTTTCTATTTACCCGTAAACGAATTACGTCCCTTGGACATAAAATGTCAACGAGTATCATTTTGCGTGCCAAAGAGTGCCAGTGGCATTTCTGACGTGGTCATCTCTGTTGAAAGTACGTATACAAATGAAAAACTTACGGTGAAACTCATTGTTGCCGTGTCATGGCTTGTACATGCAACTTCTGGGCTCACTTGGTAAGAGATTAACGTTGTGTGCTGATACAGGTTTGCTGCAATAATCATAACAAGTATCATAGTAACAACCATTACAACACGCCAGATAATAATGTACATATTCCTTACATAATACCTTTATAAATAATAACCATTTGGACACTCAGATCGCAGAAAGAGCAACGTTATCTCTATTTTTTCTATTTACCCGTAAACGAATTACGTCCCTTGGACATAAAATGTCAACGAGTATCATTTTGCGTGCCATAGAGTGCCAGTGGCATTTCTGACGTGGTCATCTCTGTTGAAAGTACGTATACAAATGAAAAACTTACGGTGAAACTCATTGTTGCCGTGTCATGGCTTGTACATGCAACTTCTGGGCTCACTTGGTAAGAGATTAACGTTGTGTCTTGATACAGGTTTGCTGCAATAATCATAACAAGTATCATAGTAACAACCATTACAACACGCCAGATAATAATGTACATATTCTATACGTAATACCTTTATAAATAATAACCATTTGGACACTCAGATCGCAGAAAGAGCAACGTTATCTTTATTTTTTCTATTTACCCGTAAACGAATTACGTCCCTTGGACATAAAATGTCAACGAGTATCATTTTGCGTGCCATAGACTGCCAGTGGCATTTCTGACGTGGTCATCTCTGTTGAAAGTACGTATACAAATGAAAAACTTACGGTGAAACTCATTGTTGCCGTGTCATGGCTTGTACATGCAACTTCTGGGCTCACTTGGTAAGAGATTAACGTTGTGTCTTGATACAGGTTTGCTGCAATAATCATAACAGGTATCATAGTAACAACCATTACAACACGCCAGATAATATTGTACATATTCTATACGTAATACCTTTATAAATAATAACCATTTGGACACTCAGATCGCAGAAAGAGCAACGTTATCTCTATTTTTTCTATTTACCCGTAAACGAATTACGTCCCTTGGACATAAAATGTCAACGAGTATCATTTTGCGTGCCATAGAGTGCCAGTGGCATTTCTGACGTGGTCATCTCTGTTGAAAGTACGTATACAAATGAAAAACTTACGGTGAAACTCATTGTTGCCGTGTCATGGCTTGTACATGCAACTTCTGGGCTCACTTGGTAAGAGATTAACGTTGTGTCTTGATACAGGTTTGTTGCAATAATCATAACAAGTATCATAGTAACAACCATTACAACACGCCAGATAATAATGTACAAATTCTATACGTAATACTTTTATAAATAATAACCATTTGGACACTCAGATCGCAAAAAGAGCAACGTTATCTCTATTTTTTCTATTTACCCGTAAACGAATTACGTCCCTTGGACATAAAATGTCAACCAGTATCATTTTGCGTGCCATAGAGTGCCAGTGGCATTTCTGACGTGGTCATCTCTGTTGAAAGTACGTATACAAATGAAAAACTTACGGTGAAACTCATTGTTGCCGTGTCATGGCTTGTACATGCAACTTCTGGGCTCACTTGGTAAGAGATTAACGTTGTGTCTTGATAATAATATAATAATAATAATAATAATAATAATAAATTCTTTATTTCATGAAGGTACAACTCATTAAGATTATACAAACAATTGCACAACACTTATCTTCCATGAGGCCTTCTGATAACAACAGCAACTTATAAACAATAGCAAGTGAATACATGCACGTAACATTAATAATATGTTTCAAGCTGGCATTAAAAACAAGTATTCACTACTAACACAACTTAATTTGAGCAGAACACCTGTTATCTTGAAATAGAAATAATTTATAATTGTGTTTGAAAGCATAAATAGAAACAGAAGTCCGGATATTTTCTGGGATTGAATTCCAAGTCCGCATGGCAACATAGGTAAAAGATTGTTTTAAATATTCGGATTTAGGTCTAGGATGCTTAATGTCATGTTTAATGCATGATCTTAAATTATATCTGCTATTTTCAGAAAATGTTATTAATTTACTTATGTATATTGGTGTAAGATTATGAATTGCTTTATAAACTAAAACACCTACTTGAAATTTACATCTTGTTTCAAATGACATCCAATTTAACTCATTAAAAAGATTTGCAGAAGGTGTATGTAAAGGTTTTATCAAAATCCAGCGTGCGATGCTTTTTTGTAAAGTAACAACCTTTGTAAAATTTAATTTAGTACAATTACTCCAGAGGATAGATCCATAATCAAATATTGGAACTAAATATGCATTATAGAATAGCTTTTTCATATCAAGTGTCAAATATTTAGATATTCGTCTTAAAAGAGTGAATTTACTCGATATATGATTACAGACTTTGCTTATCTGAACATCCCACTTTAGATGTTGATCTATTGTAATTCCGAGAAGTTTTTGAGAAGACACTGATTGTATCAGGCAATTATCTATCGAAAGCGTGAGTTTACGAGAATGGTTTATTTTATATTTTGAACCTAATAGCATACATGTTGTTTTTGTAGGATTTATAACCATGTTATTTATAGTGCACCATTTATTTATGTTATTTAAGTCAGTTTGTAATTTATTCTCAATGGATGACACATCCAGCCCTGATGTATGTAGCGTGGAGTCATCAGCATACATGTCAACTGAAGCTTCTTTGGAAGCTAAAGGTAGATCATTTACATAAATCAAGAACAAAAGTGGTCCTAGGATAGATCCCTGAGGGACACCTGATTTGATGATTCTCTCCTCAGATTGATACTGTCCAACTCTGACTACTTGTGTCCTGTTAGACAGATATGACTGAAACCAACGTATTGTTAAAGTCGAAAAATGATACAAATTACAGGTTTGCTGCAATAATCATAACAAGTATCATAGTAACAACCATTACAACACGCCAGATAATAATGTACATATTCTTTACGTAATACCTTTATAAATAATACCATTTGGACACTCAGATCGCAGAAAGAGCAACGTTATCTCTATTTTTTTTATTTACCCGTAAACGAATTACGTCCCTTGGACATAAAATGTCAACGAGTATCATTTTGCGTGCCATAGAGTGCCAGTGGCATTTCTGACGTGGTCATCTCTGTTGAAAGTACGTATACAAATGAAAAACTTACGGTGAAACTCATTGTTGCCGTGTCATGGCTTGTACATGCAACTTCTGGGCTCACTTGGTAAGAGATTAACGTTGTGTCTTGATACAGGTTTGCTGCAATAATCATAACAAGTATCATAGTAACAACCATTACAACACGCCAGATAATAATGTACATATTCTATACGTAATACCTTTATAAATAATAACCATTTGGACACTCAGATCGCAGAAAGAGCAACGTTATCTCTATTTTTTCTATTTACCCGTAAACGAATTACGTCCCTTGGACATAAAATGTCAACGAGTATCATTTTGCGTGCCAAAGAGTGCCAGTGGCATTTCTGACGTGGTCATCTCTGTTGAAAGTACGTATACAAATGAAAAACTTACGGTGAAACTCATTGTTGCCGTGTCATGGCTTGTACATGCAACTTCTGGGCTCACTTGGTAAGAGATTAACGTTGTGTGCTGATACAGGTTTGCTGCAATAATCATAACAAGTATCATAGTAACAACCATTACAACACGCCAGATAATAATGTACATATTCCTTACATAATACCTTTATAAATAATAACCATTTGGACACTCAGATCGCAGAAAGAGCAACGTTATCTCTATTTTTTCTATTTACCCGTAAACGAATTACGTCCCTTGGACATAAAATGTCAACGAGTATCATTTTGCGTGCCATAGAGTGCCAGTGGCATTTCTGACGTGGTCATCTCTGTTGAAAGTACGTATACAAATGAAAAACTTACGGTGAAACTCATTGTTGCCGTGTCATGGCTTGTACATGCAACTTCTGGGCTCACTTGGTAAGAGATTAACGTTGTGTCTTGATACAGGTTTGCTGCAATAATCATAACAAGTATCATAGTAACAACCATTACAACACTCCAGATAATAATGTACATATTCTATACGTAATACCTTTATAAATAATAACAATTTGGACACTCAGATCGCAGAAAGAGCAACGTTATCTCTATTTTTTCTATTTACCCGTAAACGAATTACGTCCCTTGGACATAAAATGTCAACGAGTATCATTTTGCGTGCCATAGACTGCCAGTGGCATTTCTGACGTGGTCATCTCTGTTGAAAGTACGTATACAAATGAAAAACTTACGGTGAAACTCATTGTTGCCGTGTCATGGCTTGTACATGCAACTTCTGGGCTCACTTGGTAAGAGATTAACGTTGTGTCTTGATACAGGTTTGCTGCAATAATCATAACAGGTATCATAGTAACAACCATTACAACACGCCAGATAATATTGTACATATTCTATACGTAATACCTTTATAAATAATAACCATTTGGACACTCAGATCGCAGAAAGAGCAACGTTATCTCTATTTTTTCTATTTACCCGTAAACGAATTACGTCCCTTGGACATAAAATGTCAACGAGTATCATTTTGCGTGCCATAGAGTGCCAGTGGCATTTCTGACGTGGTCATCTCTGTTGAAAGTACGTATACAAATGAAAAACTTACGGTGAAACTCATTGTTGCCGTGTCATGGCTTGTACATGCAACTTCTGGGCTCACTTGGTAAGAGATTAACGTTGTGTCTTGATACAGGTTTGTTGCAATAATCATAACAAGTATCATAGTAACAACCATTACAACACGCCAGATAATAATGTACAAATTCTATACGTAATACCTTTATAAATAATAACCATTTGGACACTCAGATCGCAAAAAGAGCAACGTTATCTCTATTTTTTCTATTTACCCGTAAACGAATTACGTCCCTTGGACATAAAATGTCAACCAGTATCATTTTGCGTGCCATAGAGTGCCAGTGGCATTTCTGACGTGGTCATCTCTGTTGAAAGTACGTATACAAATGAAAAACTTACGGTGAAACTCATTGTTGCCGTGTCATGGCTTGTACATGCAACTTCTGGGCTCACTTGGTAAGAGATTAACGTTGTGTCTTGATACAGGTTTGCTGCAATAATCATAACAAGTATCATAGTAACAACCATTACAACACGCCAGATAATAATGTACATATTCTTTACGTAATACCTTTATAAATAATAACCATTTGGACACTCAGATCGCAGAAAGAGCAACGTTATCTCTATTTTTTCTATTTACCAGTAAACGAATTACGTCCCTTGGACATAAAATGTCAACGAGTATCATTTTGCGTGCCATAGAGTGCCAGTGGCATTTCTGACGTGGTCATCTCTGTTGAAAGTACGTATACAAATGAAAAACTTACGGTGAAACTCATTGTTGCCGTGTCATGGCTTGTACATGCAACTTCTGGGCTCACTAGGTAAGAGATTAACGTTGTGTCTTGATACAGGTTTGCTGCAATAATCATAACAAGTATCATAGTAACAACCATTACAACACGCCAGATAATAATGTACATATTCTATACGTAATACCTTTATAAATAATAACCATTTGGACACTCAGATCGCAGAAAGAGCAACGTTATCTCTATTTTTTCTATTTACCCGTAAACGAATTACGTCCCTTGGACATAAAATGTCAACGAGTATCATTTTGCGTGCCATAGAGTGCCAGTGGCATTTCTGACGTGGTCATCTCTGTTGAAAGTACGTATACAAATGAAAAACTTACGGTGAAACTCATTGTTGCCGTGTCATGGCTTGTACATGCAAATTCTGGGCTCACTTGGTAAGAGATTAACGTTGTGTCTTGATACAGGTTTGCTGCAATAATCATAACAAGTATCATAGTAACAACCATTACAACACGCCAGATAATAATGCACATATTCTATACGTAATACCTTTATAAATAATAACCATTTGGACACTCAGATCGCAGAAAGAGCAACGTTATCTCTATTTTTTCTATTTACCCGTAAACGAATTACGTCCCTTGGAAGTACAATGTCAACGAGTATCATTTTGCGTGCCATAGAGTGCCAGTGGCATTTCTGACGTGGTCATCTCTGTTGAAAGTACATATACAAATGAAAAACTTACGGTGAAACTCATTGTTGCCGTGTCATGGCTTGTACATGCAACTTCTGGGCTCACTTGATAAGAGATTAACGTTGTGTCTTGATACAGGTTTGCTGCAATAATCATAACAAGTATCATAGTAACAACCATTACAACACGCCAGATAATAATGTACATATTCTATACGTAATACCTTTATAAATAATAACCATTTGGACACTCAGATCGCAGAAAGAGCAACGTTATCTCTATTTTATTTTTTTACCCGTAAACGAATTACGTCCCTTGGACATAAAATGTCAACGAGTATCATTTTGCGTGCCATAGACTGCCAGTGGCATTTCTGACGTGGTCATCTCTGTTGAAAGTACGTATACAAATGAAAAACTTACGGTGAAACTCATTGTTGCCGTGTCATGGCTTGTATATGCAACTTCTGGGCTCACTTGGTAAGAGATTAACGTTGTGTCTTGATACAGGTTTGCTGCAATAATCATAACAATTATCATAGTAACAACCATTACAACACGCCAGATAATACTGTACATATTCTATACGTAATACCTTTATAAATAATAACCATTTGGACACTCAGATCGCAGAAAAAGCCACGTTATCTTTATTTCTGCTATTTCCCCGTACACGGATTACGTCCCTTGGACATCAAATGTCAACAAGTATCATTCTGCGTGCCATAGAGTGCCAGTGGCATTTCTGACCTGTGCATCTCTGTTTAAAGTACGTGTACATATGAAACACTTACGATGGAACTCATTGTTGGCATGTCATGGCTTGTATATGCAACTTCTGGGCTCACTTGATAAGATTAACGTTGTGTCTTGATACATGTTAGCTGCAATAATCATAACACTAATCATAGTAACAACCATTACAACACGACAGATAATATTGTACATATTCTATACGTAATACCTTTATAAATAATAACCATTTGGACACTCAGATCGCAGAAAGAGCATCGTTATCTCTATTTTTTCTATTTACCCGTAAACGAATTACGTCCCTAGGACATAAAATGTCAACGAGTATCATTTTGCGTGCCATACACTGACAGTGGCATTTCTGACGTGGTCATCTCTGTTGAAAGTACGTATACAAATGAAAAACTTACGGTGAAACTCATTGTTGCCGTGTCATGGCTTGTACATGCAACTTCTTGGCTCACTTGGTAAGAGATTAACGTTGTGTCTTGATACAGGTTTGCTGCAATAATCATAACAATTATCATAGTAACAACCATTACAACACGCCAGATAATAATGTACATATTCTATACGTAATACCTTTATAAATAATAACCATTTGGACACTCAGATCGCAGAAAAAGCCACGTTATCTTTATTTCTTCTATTTCCCCGTACACGGATTACGTCCCTTGGACATCAAATGTCAACAAGTATCATTCTGCGTGCCATAGAGTGCCAGTGGCATTTGTGACCTGTGCATCTCTGTTTAAAGTACGTGTACATATGAAAAACTTACGATGGAACTCATTGTTGGCATGTCATGGCTTGTATATGCAACTTCTGGGCTCACTTGATAAGATTAACGTTGTGTCTTGATACATGTTAGCTGCAATAATCATAACACTAATCATAGTAACAACCATTACAACACGACAGATAATATTGTACATATTCTATACGTAATACCTTTATAAATAATAACCATTTGGACACTCAGATCGCAGAAGGACCATCGTTATCTCTATTTTTTCTATTTACCCGTAAACGAATTACGTCCCTTGGACATAAAATGTCAACGAGTATCATTTTGCGTGCCATAGACTGCCAGTGGCATTTCTGACGTGGTCATCTCTGTTGAAAGTACGTATACAAATGAAAACCTTAAGGTGAAACTCATTGTTGCCGTGTCATGGCTTGTACATGCAACTTTTGGGCTCACTTGGTAAGAGATTAACGTTGTGCCTTGATACAGGTTTGCTGCAATAATCATAACAATTATCATAGTGACAACCATTACAACACGCCAGATAATAATGTACATATTCTATACGTAATACCTTTATAAATAATAACCATTTGGACACTCAGATCGCAGAAAAAGCCACGTTATCTTCATTTCTTCTATTTCCCCGTACACGGATTACGTCCGTTGGACATCAAATGTCAACAAGTATCATTCTGCGTGCCATAGAGTGCCAGTGGCATTTCTGACCTGTGCATCTCTGTTTAAAGTACATGTACATATAAAAAACTTACGATGGAACTCATTGTTGGCATGTCATGGCTTGTATATGCAACTTCTGGGCTCACTTGATAAGATTAACGTTGTGTCTTGATACATGTTAGCTGCAATAATCATAACACTAATCAAAGTAACAACCATTACAACACGACAGATAATATTGTACATATTCTATACGTAATACCTTTATAAATAATAACCATTTGGACACTCAGATAGGAGAAAGAGCAACGTTATCTCTATTTTTTCTATTTACCCGTAAACGAATTACGTCCCTTGGACATAAAATGTCAACGAGTATCATTTTGCGTGCCATAGACTGCCAGTGGCATTTCTGTCGTGGTCATCTCTGTTGAAAGTACGTATACAAATGAAAAACTTACGGTGAAACTCATTGTTGCCGTGTCATGGCTTGTACATGCAACTTCTGGGCTCACTTGGTAAGAGATTAACGTTGTGTCTTGATACAGGTTTGCTGCAATAATCATAACAATTATCATATTACCAACCATTACAACACGCCAGATAATAATGTACATATTCTATACGTAATACCTTTATAAATAATAACCATTGGGCACTCAGATCGCAGAAAAAGCCACGTTATCTTTATTTCTTCTATTTCCCCGTACACGGATTACGTCCCTTGGACATCAAATGTCAACAAGTATCATTCTGCGTGCCATAGAGTGCCAGTGGCATTTGTGACCTGTGCATCTCTGTTTAAAGTACGTGTACATATGAAAAACTTACGATGGAACTCATTGTTGGCATGTCATGGCTTGTATATGCAACTTCTGGGCTCACTTGATAAGATTAACGTTGTGTCTTGATACATGTTAGCTGCAATAATCATAACACTAATCATAGTAACAACCATTACAACACGACAGATAAAATTGTACATATTCTATACGTAATACCTTTATAAATAATAACCATTTGGACACTCAGATCGCAGAAAGAGCAACGTTATCTCTATTTTTTCTATTTACCCGTAAACGAATTACGTCCCTTGGACATAAAATGTCAACGAGTATCATTTTGCGTGCCATAGACTGCCAGTGGCATTTCTGACGTGGTCATCTCTGTTGAAAGTACGTATACAAATGAAAAACTTACGGAGAAACTCATTGCTGCCGTGTCATGGCTTGTACATGCAACTTCTGGGCTCACTTGGTAAGAGATTAACGTTGTGTCTTGATACAGGTTTGCTGCAATAATCATAACAATTATCATAGTAACAACCATTACAACACGCCAGTTAATAATGTACATATTCTATACGTAATACCTTTATAAATAATAACCATTTGGACACTCAAATCGCAGAAAAAGCCACGTTATCTTTATTTCTTCTATTTCCCCGTACACGGATTACGTCCCTTGGACATCAAATGTCAACAAGTATCATTCTGCGTGCCATAGAGTGCCAGTGGCATTTCTGACCTGTGCATCTCTGTTTAAAGTACGTGTACATATGAAAAACTTACGATGGAACTCATTGTTGGCATGTCATGGCTTGTATATGCAACTTCTGGGCTCACTTGATAAGATTAACGTTGTGTCTTGATACATGTTAGCTGCAATAATCATAACACTAATCATAGTAACAACCATTACAACACGACAGATAATATTGTACATATTCTATACGTAATACCTTTATAAATAATAACCATTTGGACACTCAGATCGCAGAAAGAGCAACGTTATCTCTATTTTGTCTATTTTCCCGTAAACGAATTACGTCCCTTGGACATAAAATGTCAACGAGTATCATTTTGCGTGCCATAGACTGCCAGTGGCATTTCTGACGTGGTCATCTCTGTTGAAAGTACGTATACAAATGAAAAACTTACGGTGAAACTCATTGTTGCCGTGTCATGGCTTGTACATGCAACTTCTGGGCTCACTTGGTAAGAGATTAACGTTGTGTCTTGATACAGGTTTGCTGCAATAATCATAACAATTATCATAGTAACAACCATTACAACACGCCAGATAATAATGTACATATTCTATTCGTAATACCTTTATAAATAATAACCATTTGGACACTCAGATCGCAGAAAAAGCCACGTTATCTTTATTTCTTCTATTTCCCCGTACACGGATTTCGTCCCTTGGACATCAAATGTCAACAAGTATCATTCTGCGTGCCATAGAGTGCCAGTGGCATTTCTGACCTGTGCATCTCTGTTTAAAGTACGTGTACATATGAAAAACTTACGATGGAACTCATTGTTGGCATGTCATGGCTTGTATATGCAACTTCTGGGCTCACTTGATAAGATTAACGTTGTGTCTTGATACATGTTAGCTGCAATAATCATAACACTAATCATAGTAACAACCATTACAACACGACAGATAATATTGTACATATTCTATACGTAATACCTTTATAAATAATAACCATTTGGACACTCAGATCGCAGAAAGAGCAACGTCATCTCTATTTTTTCTATTTACCCGTAAACGAATAACGTCCCTTGGACATAACATGTCAACGAGTATCATTTTGCGTGTCATAAAGTGCCAGTGGCATTTCTGACGTGGTCATCTCTGTTGAAAGTACGTATACAAATGAAAAACTTACGGTGAAACTCATTGTTGCCGTGTCCTGGCTTGTACATGCAACTTCTGGGCTCACTTGGTAAGAGATTAACGTTGTGTCTTGATACAGGTTTGCTGCAATAATCATAACAATTATCATAGTAACAACCATTACAACACGCCAGATAATAATGTACATATTCTATACGTAAAACCTTTATAAATAATAACCATTTGGACACTCAGATCGCAGAAAAAGCCACGTTATCTTTATTTCTTCTATTTCCCCGTACACGGATTACGTCCCTTGGACATCAAATGTCAACAAGTATCATTCTGCGTGCCATAGAGTGCCAGTGGCATTTCTGACCTGTGCATCTCTGTTTAAAGTACGTGTACATATGAAAAACTTACGATGGAACTCATTGTTGGCATGTCATGTCTTGTATATGCAACTTCTGGGCTCACTTGATAAGATTAACGTTGTGTCTTGATACATGTTAGCTGCAATAATCATAACACTAATCATAGTAGTTACAACCATTACAACACGACAGATAATATTGTACATATCTTATACGTAATACCTTTATAAATAATAACCATTTGGACACTCAGATCGCAGAAAGAGCAACGTTATCTCTATTTTTTCTATTTACCCGTAAACGAATTACGTCCCTTGGACATAAAATGTCAACGAGTATCATTTTGCGTGCCATAGACTGCCAGTGGCATTTCTGACGTGGTCATCTCTGTTGAAAGTACGTATACAAATGAAAAACTTACGGTGAAACTCATTGTTGCCGTGTCATGGCTTGTACATGCAACTTCTGGGCTCACTTGGTAAGAGATTAACGTTGTGTCTTGATACAGGTTTGCTGCAATAATCATAACAATTATCATAGTAACAACCATTAAAACACGCCAGATAATAATGTACATATTCTATACGTAATACCTTTATAAATAATAACCATTTGGACACTCAGATCGCAGAAAAAGCCACGTTATCTTTATTTCTTCTATTTCCCCGTACACGGATTACGTCCCTTGGACATCAAATGTCAACAAGTATCATTCTGCGTGCCATAGAGTGCCAGTGGCATTTCTGACCTGTGCATCTCTGTTTAAAGTACGTGTACATATGAAAATCTTACGATGGAACTCATTGTTGGCATGTCATGGCTTGTATATGCAACTTCTGGGCTCACTTGATAAGATTAACGTTGTGTCTTGATACATGTTAGCTGCAATAATCATAACACTAATCATAGTAACAACCATTACAACACGACAGATAACATTGTACATATTCTATACGTAATACCTTTATAAATAATAACCATTTGGACACTCAGATCGCAGAAAGAGCAACGTTATCTCTATTTTTTCTATTTACCCGTAAGCGAATTACGTCCCTTGGACATAACATGTCAACGAGTATCATTTTGCGTGCCATAGACTGCCAGTGGCATTTCTGACGTGGTCATCTCTGTTGAAAATACGTATACAAATGAAAAACTTACGGTGAAACTTATTGTTGCCGTGTCAGTGCTTGAACATGCAACTTCTGGGCTCACTTGGTAAGAGATTAACGTTGTGTCTTGATACAGGTTTGCTGCAATAATCATAACAATTATCATAGTAACAACCATTACAACACGCCAGATAATAATGTACATATTCTATACGTAATACCTTTATCAATAATAACCATTTGGACACTCAGATCGCAGAAAAAGCCACGTTATCTTTATTTCTTCTATTTCCCCGTACACGGATTACGTCCCTTGGACATCAAATGTCAACAATTATCATTCTGCGTGCCATAGAGTGCCAGTGGCATTTCTGACCTGTGCATCTCTGTTTAAAGTACGTGTACATATGAAAAACTTACGATGGAACTCATTGTTGGCATGTAATGGCTTGTATATGCAACTTCTGGGCTCAATTGATAAGATTAACGTTGTGTCTGGATACATGTTAGCTGCAATAATCATAACACTAATCATAGTAACAACCATTACAACACGAAAGATAATATTGTACATATTCTATACGTAATACCTTTATAAATAATAACCATTTGGACACTCAGATCGCAGAAAGAGCAACGTTATCTCTATTTTTTTTTCTATTTACCCATAAACGAATTACGTCCCTTGGACATAAAATGTCAACGAGTATCATTTTGCGTGCCATAGACTGCCAGTGGCATTTCTGACGTGGTCATCTCTGTTGAAAGTACGTATACAAATGAAAAACTTACGCTGAAACTCATTGTTGCCGTGTCATGGCTTGTACATGCAACTTCTGGGCTCACTTGGTAAGAGATTAACGTTGTTTCTTGATACAGGTTTGCTGCAATAATCATAACAATTATCATAGTAACAACCATTACAACACGCCAGATAATAATGTACATATTCTATACGTAATACCTTTATATATAATAACCATTTGGACACTCAGATCGCAGAAAAAGACACGTTATCTTTATTTCTTCTATTTCCCCGTACACGGATTACGTCCCTTGGACATCAAATGTCAACAAGTATCATTCTGCGTGCCATAGAGTGCCAGTGGCATTTCTGACCTGTGCATCTCTGTTTAAAGTACGTGTACATATGAAAAACTTACGATGGAACTCATTGTTGGCATGTCATGGCTTGTATATGCAACTTCTGGGCTCACTTGATAAGATTAACGTTGTGTCTTGATACATGTTAGCTGCAATAATCATAACACTAATCATAGTAACAACCATTACAACACGACAGATAATATTGTACATATTCTATACGTAATACCTTTAAAAATAATAACCATTTGGACACTCAGATCGCAGAAAGAGCAACGTTATCTCTATTTTTTCTATTTACCCTTAAACGAATGACGTCCCTTGGACATAAAATGTCAACGAGTATCATTTTGCGTGACATAGACTGCCAGTGGCATTTCTGACGTGGTCATCTCTGTTGAAAGTACGTATACAAATGAAAAACTTACGGTGAAACTCATTGTTGCCGTGTCTTGGCTTGTACATGCAACTTCTGGGCTCACTTGGTAAGAGATTAACGTTGTGTCTTGATACAGGTTTGCTGCAATAATCATAACAATTATCATAGTAACAACCATTACAACACGCCAGATAATAATGTACATATTCTATACGTAATACCTTTATAAATAATAACCATTTGAACACTCAGATCGCAGAAAAAGCCACGTTATCTTTATATCTTCTATTTCCCCGTACACGGATTACGTCCCGTGGACATCAAATGTCAACAAGTATCATTCTGCGTGCCATAGAGTGCCAGTGGCATTTCTGACCTGTGCATCTCTGTTTAAAGTACGTGTACATATGAAAAACTTACGATGGAACTCATTGTTGGCATGTCATGGCTTGTATATGCAACTTCTGGGCTCACTTGATAAGATTAACGTTGTGTCTTGATACATGTTAGCTGCAATAATCATAACACTAATCATAGTAACAACCATTACAACACGACAGATAATATTGTACATATTCTATACGTAATACCTTTATTAATAATAACCATTTGGACACTCAGATCGCAGAAAGAGCAACGTTATCTCTATTTTTTCTATTTACCCGTAAACGAATTACGTCCCTTGGACATAAAATGTTAACGAGTATCATTTTGCGTGCCATAGACTGCCAGTGGCATTTCTGACGTGGTCATCTCTGTTGCTATAAAAGCATTACCTGCCTCATCTAAAAAACAACAGACCCAAACATTGAGTAATTGAAGACACAATTTTTACAATGGTATAGATTTGCTATCGAGGCGGGCGCCATTTTAAACCATCGCTGCATATCGATAAATTCACAAATGTGTTAAGTACAAACAATTAACGGTACGTCATGTGGTCACGCTTCGACTTTTAAAATCTACACTGCTCAAAAAAAGTATGTCGGACAACAAGCGAAAACATACGGGTACTAGTATTAGCTCCTTAGACACAAGCCATGATACCAGCAGTGTGTTTCACGACGCGGACAATGTTGAAAATATTAACGTCGTAAAATCTGCAAATGCAAAATCAAATGAGTAGAAACTTTCAAAAACACAAAAAAAGAAAAAGGTTAAAACAGAGAGCAAAGAAAAAGAAATGAACTTAAGCATGACTGATGAAACAAACGAGAGTATTGTTCAAAACTTAAAAGAAATCAACATCAAATTAAGCAATGTTCTCACGAAAGACGACACTTCCTTAATTAAAAGTATAATAAAAGATACAATTCAGGAACTAAAAGAGAGCTTGCTAGCAACAGTAGTCAAGCGAATTGATATATTGGAAGGTGAACTTCATAGTAAGGTGCTGGAAAATGAAAAACTGAAAAGTGATGTAGAAAAACTAAGACAGGACTTAAATGAAAAGGAGCACACATCTATGAACGTAAAGACAGATTTAGAAGATGAACGACATCGAGTAGAAGAAATTATAAATGAACATGAACAATACAGCAGAAAGAACAACATTAGAATAACAATGCTACCTGATGATGAACCAAACGAACCATCCATGCAGACTACAAGAAAAGTTCTGACCCTTCTCAACAGAAATATGAACATGAGCCTAACGCCAAATGAAATCGATATTTCCAACAGACTTGGACGTTTTGTAGCTGGACGAAATCGTAAAGTGATCGTAAAGTTTGTTCATAGACAAGTAAAGCAAAACGTTTTGGCCAACAGAAAATCACTGAAAGGAAGCGGTATATACATTTTTGAGGACCTCACAAAATTAAACAATGAGGTTCTTGCTTCAATCAGGAAAAAATTACCTGACGAAGTTGACCAATCATGGTATACAAATGGAAAGATTTTTGTCAAATGGAAGTCAACATCAGCAGTAGAAAGGGTGGAATACAAGAACTTCGCAAGTTGGCTGGAATTACCATGGCCATAGATATCGGGCATTCGCGGTAAAATATACATAAATAATGTGATAAGCAATACTATAATTTTAAAACATACATAAATAATGTGACAATATGTGACAAAACAAACAATACTTTATTTATTATCTTAACCTAGAACAAATCATTTAATATAAAACATAATCGAAATCGCTAACAATTTTGAACAGTGTAACTCTCTCTACAACAACAACAACAGTCTTGGTTGTGTGATTGAACGATTATTGCATGATTATTGCACGAAGCGACTCGTGCAAATCGACACACAAAGGAAGAGGACAATGATGTTTCGAGCCTGAACCAGATAATAACCAGTCGTCTGCAAAGGATAGATCTGTTTTGCTAACAATGAACTCACATGCTTGTTCTTATTTTAGCTTCTATTCAGTGTGTCAAGGGTTTAATTTTTAATGTACTTTAATATCAGGTAGAAATTCGCTCTACCTACATTTTTAATATTGAATAATTGTATATTAAATATGACCTCTTACAGTTTAGTCTTATTTGATTGCACGATCGTTTTTCATGATGCAAGAATCTTTTGTTATATAGGTATTGAATTTGATTACGTGTAATAGTGTATAATATGTTATAGTATTCTTTAATTTTGGTGTCACACATAAACTTTTATTGCTATTTTCATTTAGAGGTACGTTTTATATAGTCTAATATGTATTATATGTTGTAATAGGCATTAAATGAGTGCACATAAACGGCCATCTTTACTCTATATTGAGATAACCGTACTTGTCAAAATAAATGTATGTTTGGTATTAATGATCATGGCATTGTATAACACAATACTAGTAAATGGCAAGTGTATAACTTTCATTCCAATATAGTATGTCATAGTATTCTTGGAGTTTGGTGTCGCACATAAACTCTCACTGCTGCTTTCATTTTGAGGTACGGTTTATATAGTCTAATATATATTAAATGTTTTAATATGCATTAATTGAATGTACGTAAACGGTCATCTTTATTCCAGATTGAGATAACCGTACCTGTCGAAATAGGTGTATGTTTGGTATTGATAATCATGGCATTGTTAACACAATAATAGTAATGGAAAGGGTATAACGTTCATTCATATACGATTGTAGTCTTGATTAATGATGTATATGCATTTGTATATATGATGTGTATACGTGTGTGTTTAGGTATGTATATACAGCTGAATCCATAAAAGTTCATAATTATTGGAGTTGGAAAAATAATAATGCCGTTTTTTACAATTAAATAAACGTTAAAAAATATATTTTGGGGATCTATCAACCCTCCCCCCCCCCCCCACCCCACCCGCAATCTGAATTTTATATTTGACACATATAGGTTTTCCAGTAATGGTAATGCTTATTTTGGGGTATAATATATTATTATAGAAAATGTAAAATACTTCAATTCAATCTTATATTTCGTTTTTTTTTGTTTGTTTTTTTGTTTGTTTCTTTTTTTTTTTTGTTTTTTTTTTTTGTTTCGGTAAGATTGAAAATAATTACGAAGTAGAATATAGTCCATATGTGACTCTTTTTGGAAATTTAAAGACGTGAAAGAAAGCAACCCTTAATCTTAACCTTACTTTCTTTCGCTTTCTGTCAGTAAGGAGAAGACTGTCTCTGGGTTTTGCGATTGAACACTTTATAAATTGTAAAACGGTATAACGAGATACTTCAATCCAATCTTACCTTTCGTGTAAGATCGGAATGCATATACTGAAGTATAAGATCGGAATGCATATACTGAAGTAGGGATAGGCCCATTCTGTATTATTGTTGTTCACATTTATCTTCTATAACAATGACTAAACGGAAAATTGTATGTTGCTTTGGAAAGTATTGAAAACTATAATAATAAATTGACATATATAATCAACTATGAGCAGGCTCAGCACACGTTACCCTACTAATGAAAAGTACAGTGTACACGCTGTAGTACATTATTATAAAATTATATCTACATAATTGTAAATGAAAATATTTTATATATTTAAAAAATATATTTAAAATACATGCTTCTTATGTTCTCCATTTGGAAACATGTTGAAAATATATTTTAAGAAAAAGTAACGGTTATAGAGTCTTCAAACATATGTTCTTGAAAGGTCAAATATTGACCCAAAGTATTGACTCATCCAAAAACATTTTGCTTTTACGAATATAGTTAATCAGATAAATACACCCTGATACGAAGTCAATCCAGCGCAATACCTTGCTTTTTTCGAATGCATATTGTATATTTGAGGTTTATGAAGATCATTGATCATATTCTCAGGCTACTCAATAGATCACATATGATGACTTGATGTATATAAACTAAGTGTCACCATATATGCTGCAACTGTAGGTGTCATGTTGAAATAGTTAGATGCAGAGTTTATTTGATGAACAATGAATGTGACAACCTCATTGTGTTTTTATAGTTGTTGTATTTTTGTTATTTGTTTCTGAAACACTTTGGCGATTTTTTTGATTGATTTTTTCTTTCTTTAAATGTGTTCTAAATTGTTTGTGTGTGGTGTGTTCTTTCTAAAAAAAAAATGTGTTGTTTCCTTCAGGAAACATATTATCACGGAATTTGTTTTGTTGATGTGTTTGTCCCATCTTGGTACTTTAGTATATATATTATTTGTACTTAAGATTGAATCCGAAATTATTGTTCCAACGTGTGTTATGTATTGATATGCAAATATAATATAATATCGAATATTTTGATGGCGCCCAAATCGTACCCCAACACGAGAATATGGAAATGTACACTGTCACGCTTGGTCTCTCCTTCTTACATCTTACTCTGGCTTCTCTCTATATACTCTCATTTTGCGCGATAGACTATTTAGGCGTTAACCTTTTACTGTACTGTTCAATGGTAATACACTGTATTGATATTCATACAACCCATATATATCATAGTATAAATTTTATGATAATAATAAATGGCGGTTAAAATATGTACCTTTAATGTTAAAGCTACAGACCCTCTATATTAACTGGTAATAACTCATGAATATGAATGAGTCACGTGTGAAATAGTTTCAAATCGACGAACACCCCAAAAGTCGGTATATAAGGCAGAAATCGATGCGTAAAATATCACATTTTTAATTAGCCTTCGTACAGGTAACATCGATAAATATACAGCTTTAGAATATATGTGATAAAAAAAGTACTTGCCAGGAACGGGATTTGAACCACAGCCGTTACGCTTTTTGAAGTTTTGAAGTCCGTACATTTAACCACTAGACCAAGGCTATTTATTGGTTTGTTCTAGCATTATTAACACTAAATAGGCATTACGTAATAACTAACACACAAACAAACTCATCATGCGCTAAATAACAAGTCGATATATGGTTGTTTTGAGGCGGAATATTGGTTTCATATTGATAACATATAGTATTACACCAGGCAATGCTAATTTACACGTCCGACAAGATGGTCTATATATTTATGGATTCATCTTGATTTGCGTTCAAAAATATGTTAAGTTATTTTGCCTCATAATAAATTGTAGTTTGTATACAATTTTCTCAAGCGGAGTTATAGCTCAGTGGTAGAGTACCTGACTTGAGATCAGAAGGTCGTGTGTTCGAGTCCCGAAAGAGACAAATCTTCTTTCTTCTTGTAAATCATAATGTTACCTGTGTACAGGTACGATGTGCACTGGTCGATGTCTATACAATAAATGATGTCCTACGTTATATTTGCTCGGTTATATACCCGATTTCGACATGAGCTGGTGAACATGAAGTTACAAATAAAGACACGCCTACAAAGAAGAAATCGATTTATATAGAGGGTCTGTAGCTTTAAGGGACTTGGCGATTATCGCAAGCGACGACAAATTTTTGAATGGTTAAAGCTAAATAATTACTCAATATGTTTTTTACAAGAAATCCATTGTGAAGAAAACACATTTAGAACATGGAAATCAGAATGGGGACACGAAGCATTTTTTAGTGGAAATAGTAGAAACAGTATGGGCGTGGGCATCCTTGTTAACTCAAATTTTTCATACAAAATATTGGAACATAAAAACATTATAGATGGAAGGATGCAATCACTAAAGATTAGCATCGATGAACACGAATTTTTAATGTTGAATGTGTATGGTCCGAATAACACATCTGATAATATGAAGTTTCTGTCAAGTATTGAAGAGTTTATAACTTTAAATGATAGTGATACTTTAATTGTTGGTGGGGATTTTAATACTGTGATTGATGTAAATTTAGACAAGAAAAATGGTAATGTTAACAACAACAAACAATGTCGAGAAAAGATTAATACTATAATAGGAAACAACGATATAAACGATATTTGGAGAATTGTTAACCCCACTACTAGACATTATACGTGGCACTCAAACCATAAACCCCCAATATTTTGCAGATTAGATTATTTTTTAGTGTCTTCAAATATTGTAAATTCTATCTCGGCTTGTAAAATATCTACAGGGCTACGTTCAGATCATTCTCTTGTATATTTTAATTTAATTACTGACAAAACACCGCGCGGACCTGGATATTTTAAATTGAACAATAGTGTAATTTTAGAAAAAGAATACCAAATTAAAATTAAACAAACTATACAAGAAATAGCCGATATAAATAAAGATTCAAACCCCAATACTCTTTGGGAAATAGTTAAAGGCGCAATTCGCAATGAGACAATTTTATATACATCGCTCAAGAAAAAGAAAGTATTGAAAGAAGAAGTTAAACTAAAAGATGAAATTGACAAACTAGAATTAGATTTATCATCAAACCCTCATAACGAAATTGCGATTAACACTATTTTAGAAAAGAAAACTCTTTTAGCGAATATTATAGAAAAAAAGACCAATGGTATCATTATTAGAGCAAAAGCAGAATGGGTCGAAGGAGCAGAAAAAAACACAAAATATTTCGCAAATCTAGAAAGAAAAAGATCAGAACGAAAAACACTAAAAAGATTAATAAACAACAATATAGAAATTACGGACTCTAATAGTATCATGACAGAAACAAAACGATATTATGAACACTTATATAGTAAAGTTAATACGAAAATAACAAATACTGATTTTTTTCCCATCGATAATGAATCTTCATTAAATCAAGAACAACGCGAACTGTGTGAAGGAAATTTAAGAGTACTAGAATGTTATAATGCTTTAAAAGAAATGAAAAACAACAAAAGTCCGGGATCGGATGGAATAACAACAGAGTTTTATAAAATATTTTGGAATGACATTAAACACTATTATATTAATTCAATTAATTATTCATATGAAAATGGAAATTTAACAGTTATGCAAAAGCAAGGCGTTATCACGTTATTACCTAAAAAAGACAACAATTTAACTTCATTGACAAACTGGAGACCTATAAGTTTATTAAACGTGGACTATAAAATTGCTACTAAATGCATTGCAAACCGCATGAAAAAGGTTTTATTTACACTCATAGACAATAGCCAAACAGGATTTTTGAAAGGTAGATACATTGGAGAAAACATAAGAACTATATTTGAGGTAATTGATTATTTGAATGACGAAGACTCTCCAGGATTAATATTTTTTGCGGACTTTGAGAAAGCCTTTGATAGCGTCGACCATGAATTTATTATAAAATGTTTAAGCTATTTTAACTTTGGACATTCTTTCATCAATTGGATAAAACTGTTTTATAATGATGCTCAAAGTTGTGTTGTAAATAATGGATACATGTCAGACTTTTTTAAAATAGATAGAGGAGTTAGGCAGGGATGCCCACTGTCGCCATATCTTTTTATAATAGCAATTGAACTACTATACAATGCCACACGGAAACATAAGGATATTATAGGAATCAAAATTAATAATAATGAAATAAAAAACACAGCATTCGCAGACGATGCTACGTTTATTCTAGATGGTTCAAAAAAAACTTTTGAAACATTAGTCAACCTAATCGATAATTTTAGCGAAGAATCTGGATTAAAATTAAACATAAAAAAATCAATAATACTACGTGTCGGTTCATTAAAAGATTCAAATGAAAAATACTGTGAAGAAAAACAATTTGTATGGTCTAAAGACAAAGCAACAACACTGGGAATCGTTTTTGCAAATGAAAAGGGAAAATGTGAAGAATATAACATTTATCCAAAAATAGATCAATTTATAACATGCTTAGATCAATGGAAAAAACACAATTTATCTATTCTAGGAAAAATAACGGTAATAAAAACTTTTGCTCTACCAAAACTGATATACCCTCTAACCGTTTTGGAGACTCCATCAACAGAATCCTTGAATCGAATAAAAAATAAAATGTATGAATATTTGTGGGAGGGTAAACCAGACAAAATCAATAGGAAAACAATTATACAAGACTATAAAAATGGTGGTCTAAAAATGATAGATTTGGAATCATTTATTAATTCCACTAAAGCAGGATGGGTCAAAAGACTTACTAATCCGGATAATCACGGTGATTGGAAGGATATTTACATGAAAGAACTTAATCAGTATGGTGGGGGTATTTTATTTGAAAGCAATGTGGACATTAAAGATGCAAACAAAATAATCACACGATCCGCTTTTCTGTCAGAAATAATAAAATCCTGGTCTTTAGTAAACTTCAAGAAGAAAGCTAACAACATTTCAAAACAGATAATATGGAATAACTCGGACATAAAACATCAAGGACATACTATATACTTCAAAACGTGGGATAATTTGGGTATTAAATATATTGAACAACTGTATAACCATAGAATTAGAGAATTTGACACATTTGCACATTTAAAAACAATATATAACATACATAATTCTGAATTCTTGAACTACTATACAATTGTTCAAAGCATACCAAACAAATGGAAACATGAACTAAAAACAGAAGATAGAACGACACACTATAGCGAAAAAAGTTTACTGAAACAAATAGGAAAACAAAACAGTGCCAACAAATTATTATATAACATTCAAGTGGAACGCATGCAAACAGAATTACAAATTAAACCTCACCAAAAATGGGAAGAAACTATAACAAACATAAACTGGAAACTCATTCATACCACACCTTTCAAAAGCACAATAGATACAAAACTTAGATCTTTTCAATATAAATATATAATGAGAATTATACCCACAAATAAATTTCTATATAAATGCAAAATTAGTAACACAAGTCTCTGTGATTTTTGCAATATGCACGTTGAAACAATTGAACATTTGTTTTGGGAATGTCCATTTAGTTGAGCTTTTTGGACAGAAATACACAACTTTTTAAACAGCAAAAACATTCCTTTTGCATTGACTTTCCAAATGATTTCATTTGGTTTTATTCAAGATAAATCGTATTCAGATATTTTAAACTGCGTTTTAATAATTGCAAAGTATTTTATTTTCAAGAATAAGTATGCGAAAACGATTCCTAGTTTTACATCTTTCATCTCATACATACAAAAAATTGAACATATAGAGAGTATTATAGCCAGTTCGAAAGACAAATTGGAATATCATTCAAAAAAGTGGGAAGTTTTACGTTTAAACACAGAAAATTGAACAGTATTCGGTAACAAATTTTCTCTCTCTCTCGCTCTCTCTCTCTCTCTCTCTCTCTGTCTCGCTTTTTTCATTTTCTTTTTCTTTTCTCAATTTCTACTACCTCTAGTCTCTGCCGTTGAATGTAACTTATTTCTTGGAATACATACATGTAAAACGACACTTTAATATAATTGTTCTGTGCTATTGAATGACTACATTCATGTATATGTAACTTTTGTACTGCCATACACCTTATATTGTTTTTGCATATATGTATTAAAAGAAATAAAATATTGAAAAAAAACACAAAAAAAACAAACAAAAACAACAACAATTACAACACGCCAGATAATAATGTACATATTCTATACGTAATACCTTTATAAATAATAACCATTTGGACACTCAGATCGCAGAAAGAGCAACGTTATCTCTATTTTTTCCATTTACCCGTAAACGAATTACGTCCCTTGGACATAAAATGTCAACGAGTATCATTTTGCGTGCCATAGACTGCCAGTGGCATTTCTGACGTGGTCATTTCTGTTGAAAGTACGTATACAAATGAAAAACTTACGGTGAAACTCATTGTTGCCGTGTCATGGCTTGTACATGCAACTTCTGGGCTCACTTGGTAAGAGATTAACGTTGTGTCTTGATACAGGTTTGCTGCAATAATCATAACAATTATCATAGTAACAACCATTACAACACGCCAGATAATGATGTACATATTCTATACGTAATACCTTTATAAATAATAACAATTTGGACACTCAGATCGCAGAAAAAGCCACGTTATCTTTATTTCTTCTATTTCCCCGTACACGGATTACGTCCCTTGGACATCAAATGTCAACAAGTATCATTCTGCGTGCCATAGAGTGCCAGTGGCATTTCTGACCTGTGCATCTCTGTTTAAAGTACGTGTACATATGAAAAACTTACGATGGAACTCATTGTTGGCATGTCATGGCTTGTATATGCAACTTCTGGGCTCACTTGATATGATTAACGTTGTGTCCTGATACATGTTAGCTGCAATAATCATAACACTAATCATAGTAACAACCATTACAACACGACAGATAATATTGTACATATTCTATACGTAATACCTTTATAAATAATAACCATTTTGACACTCATATCACAGAAGAAGCAACGTTATCTCTATTTCTTCTATTTCCCCGTACACGGATTACGTCCCTTGGACATAAAATGTCAACAAGTATCATTCTGTGTGCCATAGAGTGCCAGTGGCATTTCTCACGTGTGCATCTCTGTTGAAAGTACGTATACATATGAAACATTTACGGTGGAACTCATTGTTGGCGTGTCATGGCTTGTACATGCAACTTCTTGGCTCACTTGGTAAGAGATTAACGTTGTGTCTTGATACAGGTTTGCTGCAATAATCATAACAATTATCATAGTAACAACCATTACAACACGCCAGATAATAATGTACATATTCTATACGTAATACCTTTATAAATAATAACCATTTGGACACTCAGATCGCAGAAAAAGCCACGTTATCTTTATTTCTTCTATTTCCCCGTACACGGATTACGTCCCTTGGACATCACATGTCAACAAGTATCATTCTGCGTGCCATAGAGTGCCAGTGGATTTCTGACCTGTGCATCTCTGTTTAAAGTACGTGTACATATGAAAAACTTACGATGGAACTCATTGTTGGCATGTCATGGCTTGTATATGCAACTTCTGGGCTCACTTGATAAGATTAACGTTGTGTCTTGATACATGTTAGCTGCAATAATCATAACACTAATCATAGTAACAACCATTACAACACGATAGATAATAATGTACATATTCTATACGTAATACCTTTATAAATAATAACCATTTGGACACTCAGATCGCAGAAAGAGCAACGTTATCTCTATTTTTTCCATTTACCCATAAACGAATTACGTCCCTTGGACATAAAATGTCAACGAGTAACATTTTGCGTGCCATAGACTGCCAGTGGCATTTCTGACGTGGTCATCTCTGTTGAAAGTACGTATACAAATGAAAAACTTACGGTGAAACTCATTGTTGCCGTGTCATGGCTTGTACATGCAACTTCTGGGCTCACTTGGTAAGAGATTAACGTTGTGTCTTGATACAGGTTTGCTGCAATAATCATAACAATTATCATAGTAACAACCATTACAACACGCCAGATAATGATGTACATATTCTATACGTAATACCTTTATAAATAATAACCATTTGGACACTCAGATCGCAGAAAAAGCCACGTTATCTTTATTTCTTCTATTTCCCCGTACACGGATTACGTCCCTTGGACATCAAATGTCAACAAGTATCATTCTGCGTGCCATAGAGTGCCAGTGGCATTTCTGACCTGTGCATCTCTGTTTAAAGTACGTGTACATATGAAAAACTTACGATGGAACTCATTGTTGGCATGTCATGGCTTGTATATGCAACTTCTGGGCTCACTTGATATGATTAACGTTGTGTCCTGATACATGTTAGCTGCAATAATCATAACACTAATCATAGTAACAACCATTACAACACGACAGATAATATTGTACATATTCTATACGTAATACCTTTATAAATAATAACCATTTGGACACTCAGATCGCAAAAAGAGCAACGTTATCTCTATTTTTTCTATTTACCCGTAAACGAATTACGTCCGTGGGACATAAAATGTCAACGAGTATCATTTTGCATGCCATAGACTGCCAGTGGCATTTCTGACGTGGTCATCTCTGTTGAAAGTACGTATACAAATGAAAAACTTACGGTGAAACTCATTGTTGCCGTGTCATGGCTTGTACATGCAACTTCTGGGCTCACTTGGTAAGAGATTAACGTTGTGTCTTGATACAGGTTTGCTGCAATAATCAAAACAATTATCATAGTAACAACCATTACAACACGCCAGATAATGATGTACATATTCTATACGTAATACCTTTATAAATAATAACCATTTGGACACTCAGATCGCAGAAAAAGCCACGTTATCTTTATTTCTTCTATTTCCCCGTACACGGATTACGTCCCTTGGACATCAAATGTCAACAAGTATCATTCTGCGTGCCATAGAGTGCCAGTGGCATTTCTGACCTGTGCATCTCTGTTTAAAGGACGTGTACATATGAAAAACTTACGATGGAACTCATTGTTGGCATGTCATGGCTTGTATATGCAACTTCTGGGCTCACTTGATAAAATTAACGTTGTGTCTTGATACATGTTAGCTGCAATAATCATAACACTAATCATAGTAACAACCATTACAACACGACAGATAATATTGTACATATTCTATACGTAATACCTTTATAAATAATAACCATTTGGACACTCGGATCGCAAAAAGAGCAACGTTATCTCTATTTTTTCTATTTACCCGTAAACGAATTTCGTCCCTGGGACATAAAATGTCAACGAGTATCATTTTGCATGCCATAGACTGCCAGTGGCATTTCTGACGTGGTCATCTCTGTTGAAAGTACGTATACAAATGAAAAACTTACGGTGAAACTCATTGTTGCCGTGTCATGGCTTGTACATGCAACTTCTGGGCTCACTTGGTAAGAGATTAACGTTGTGTCTTGATACAGGTTTGCTGCAATAATCAAAACAATTATCATAGTAACAACCATTACAACACGCCAGATAATGATGTACATATTCTATACGTAATACCTTTATAAATAATAACCATTTGGACACTCAGATCGCAGAAAAAGCCACGTTATCTTTATTTCTTCTATTTCCCCGTACACGGATTACGTCCCTTGGACATCAAATGTCAACAAGTATCATTCTGCGTGCCATAGAGTGCCAGTGGCATTTCTGACCTGTGCATCTCTGTTTAAAGTACGTGTACATATGAAAAACTTACGATGGAACTCATTGTTGGCATGTCATGGCTTGTATATGCAACTTCTGGGCTCACTTGATAAAATTAACGTTGTGTCTTGATACATGTTAGCTGCAATAATCATAACACTAATCATAGTAACAACCATTACAACACGACAGATAATATTGTACATATTCTATACGTAATACCTTTATAAATAATAACCATTTGGACACTCGGATCGCAAAAAGAGCAACGTTATCTCTATTTTTTCTATTTACCCGTAAACGAATTACGTCCCTGGGACATAAAATGTCAACGAGTATCATTTTGCATGCCATAGACTGCCAGTGGCATTTCTGACGTGGTCATCTCTGTTGAAAGTACGTATACAAATGAAAAACTTACGGTGAAACTCATTGTTGCCGTGTCATGGCTTGTACATGCAACATCTGGGCTCACTTGGTAAGAGATTAACGTTGTGTCTTGATACAGGTTTGCTGCAATACTCATAACAATTATCATAGTAACAACCATTACAACAAGCCAGATAATAATGTTCATATTCTATACGTAATACCTTTATAAATTATAACCATTTGAACACTCAGATCGCTGAAAAAGCCACGTTATCTTTATTTCTTCTATTTCCCCGTACACGGATTACGTCCCTTGGACATCAAATGTCAACAAGTATAATTCTGCGTGCCATAGAGTGCCAGTGGCATTTCTGACCTGTGCATCTCTGTTTAAAGTACGTGTACATATGAAAAACTTACGATGGAACTCATTGTTGGCATGTCATGGCTTGCATATGCAACTTCTGGGCTCACTTGATAAGATTAACGTTGTGTCTTGATACATGTTAGCTGCAATAATCATAACACTAATCATAGTAACAACCATTACAACACGACAGATAATATTGTACATATTCTATACGTAATACCTTTATAAATAATAACCATTTGGACACTCAGATCGCAGAAAGAGCAACGTTATCTCTATTTTTTCTTTTTACCCGTAAACGAATTACGTCCCTTGGACATAAAATGTCAACGAGTATCATTTTGCGTGCCATAGACTGCCAGTGGCATTTCTGACGTGGTCATCTCTGTTGAAAGTACGTATACAAATGAAAAACTTACGGTGAAACTCATTGTTGCCGTGTCATGGCTTGTACATGCAACTTTTGGGCTCACTTGGTAAGAGATTAACGTTGTGTCTTGATACAGGTTTGCTGCAATAATCATAACAAATATCATAGTAACAACCATTACAACACGCCAGATAATAATGTACATATTCTATACGTAATACCTTTATAAATAATAACCATTTGGACACTCAGATCGCAGAAAAAGCCACGTTATCTGTATTTATTATATTTCCCCGTACACGGATTACGTCCCTTGGACATCAAATGTCAACAAGTATCATTCTGCGTGCCATAGAGTGCCAGTGGCATTTCTGACCTGTGCATCTCTGTTTAAAGTACGTGTACATATGAAAAACTTACGATGGAACTCATTGTTGGCATGTCATGGCTTGTATATGCAACTTCTGGGCTCACTTGATAAGATTAACGTTGTGTCTTGATACATGTTAGTCCAGCAACCCTCCTTCGGTAATCGGTTTCCAATTTATTTTTCAGGTCAACCTAATACCTTAGTCCAGATAAGCCATGCATAAAAATGTAGGGAAAACCTACCCTCGTCTTGAAATGTCATTAATTTCAAGCAGGTTTTGCACATAACTCTGAGTTAAAGACACTTTTTGTCTGGAAAAATGTTTTATTGATTAATTTATTGCTCTAATATGTTCTCAAAATGAAGGAGTCAAAGGAAAACAACACATTTTGCGGAAAATATGAGCTGAATTTTACTCGCCAGTAGTGTTGCTAAGCACGTGACCATGACGGTGAAGGTATACAATATCTAACCGTGAAATTAGTACAAAACGCAGCCAGAGCCTTGAGTATGCGGAATACCAGTTTACTTTGCGAACGTGTAGGGTTGGTGGGTGTGGGGGGTTTTTTTTGGAGGGGGGTTGCGGGGGGTGCGTGGGGTGGGTACGGTGGCATGGTCCTACTGAAAATGTTATGAATGTAAAAAAAAAGATATATTGAACGCTGGCGAAGTTCATATAAGGGCAACCGCATGCTGGCGTGTTTGAATAGTTCCAGAATAGATTATTAGGATGCTAGTGCCATAGATTGTTAGTCTTCACTATCAGATGACCATGGAGGAAAAGATGCCCTCTTTTTCTTTCTTTTTTTTACTTTTTTTTTATATATATAAAGAACCTTTTTGTAAAGCCGCCCCATATATGGGGACATAATAGATCGGGGCGGCGGTTTTACGGTGGCATGCTCCCACTGCAAATCTTATGAATGTAAAAAAAAAAGAGAGTACATTGAACGCTGGAAGGTCAACTTATTTCTTAGATATGTGTCTAAACTTATTAAAGCTGGACTCCTGTGGTTCTTTTTCGGAAAATAGACTGAAATAGTTTAAACATATTTTATTCATTGTATTTACAAGTTAAGCATATATACAATAACAACAAATAAAGGATTGGAACGGAAGCGTAATGCTTATTAAGTTCCTTTCCTTACTCAAATACACGAGACCGCCCGTTTTACATCCCTGTCCAATCAACGGGGCTAAGAGAAAGTGTCTTGCCCAAAAACGCACCGACGAATATGTGGCGTCGATGAGGCTTGTACATGGGTCCTCCGGGGTTTCACGTCCACTGCATGGGTCACGCCGAGATAAAACGACAAAAGGTATCGTAAATGACATATGGTCAGTACCGTGATTGTGGTAATATTTCCGAGTACGTGCTAAGTTACTGATTAATAGCCCGTATATACGTCTAATTGAATTTAATATCACTTTTAATAGCTTGTAGTTCAATCCATTTGCGTAATTGTGATGTTGAATTGATGTATTGTAACATATCTGCAATAAAGTATTAGTAAACTAAACTGTTAATAGCGCGTAAATGGTGTGGACGTCTACTTGCATTGCTGGATTTTGAGTGTAATGATCACCCCCCCCCTCCCCCCTCCCCCCTCCCCCACCCTCTCATAGACACGTTGAACCGTGGCTCTATCGTAAATGGAGTATATAGAATGTGCAGCAACTATGCAGTTCTGCAGGTAAGATGGTTCTATGCCTATTCTCCATATTGTATCTTGATGTAAATGGAGTATGAGCCGGACACGTTCATTCCTGTTAGGCGCCATATAACCTTTCATGTGTTGGTGCGCCTTAAACCCAATTCAATTCATTCAGTGACTTACGGCAGATGCGGATTCAGGATTTGAGATGGTGGTGTAATTTTCCACTAGTTCAAAGTACATCATGAACAATAACGTTGTCCTGTAACTACTGTTTTGTGAACATAAATTGAGTTAAGTATATGCTATTGGTGTTTTGGCGCGTACACTTTAGGCGCCGCGGCTGTGACATGCAAAACGGAACGTCAAGCAATGGCTCTGTTGAGAACCAAGAATACATAAACATGTTACCTGTATTTTATTAGTCCCATACCGGTTTAAACCGGAGGGTACTATAGGTCAACCCCTGTCTGTCTATCTGTCCGTACATTCGGATCCAATAATCTGTCAGTAAGAATTAATTGTTCCCCTGAGATATAATTAACACGGTGGCGATACCACGTGACTTTTTGATCGGTTTCTTGGCAAAAAAATATTTCAAAAAAACGCTCGATTCAGGTTTTTGCTTCATAACTTCATTTAAAGAATTGTCTTCACCTAAAGCGTATAAGAGGCGCCAGAATAAAAAGGGATTTGCCAATAAAATCCCTTTTTCACTATATAAATGAGCATTTTATATAGGGTAAAAATGCAAATAAACACCGCCCAATTTTCACTTTGCAAACAAACGTGCTATCCAAGAGCTAAAATATGCTCCATGCAGAGGCCACATTGATACGAGCGTGGAAATTTCCTCGCATTTTCATGGCATAAAAACGAGGAAATTTCCTCGTTTTGCAGCAGTAGTGCCAAGTAACAACAAACAGTATTTTGAGTTATGTGGAAATCCTATCCATGCAAAAACGAGGAAATTTCCTCGTTTTGCAGCAGTCGTGCCCAGTAACAACAACGTAAAACAATATATAGTATCAATCTTTATTATTAAAAGGTATGAACAATGAACAAACACAATCAAATTAAAGTACATGTACAAAAGGCGAGGAAATTTCCTCGTTTTGTCGCAGTTATGCCGATCCATGTAAAATCGAGGAAATTTCCTCGCTTTGCCTCAGTAGTGCCCAGTAAAAGTGATAACAAACTGTGTTTTGAGTCATGTGTAAATCCTATCCATGGAAGAACGAGGAAATTTCCTCGTTTTACAGCAGTAGTGCCCAGTAACAAGCTGTGTTTTAAGTCTTTTGTAGATATCCATGTAAAAACGAGGAAATTTCCTCGTTTTTTGCCGCAGTAGAACCAAGTAACAACAAACTGTATTTTGAATCATGTGTATAAAAACGAGGAAATTTCCTCGTTTTGCAGCAGTAGTGCCAAGTAACAACAAACAGTGTTTTGAGTCATGTGTAAATCCTATCCATGCAAAAACGAGGAAATTTCCTCGTTTTGCAACAGTAGTGCCCAGTAACAACAAACAGCGTTTTGAAACTTTTGTAGATCCCATCCCTGTAAAAACGAGGAAATTTCCTCGTTTTTTGCCGCAGTAGAACCAAGTAACAACAAACTGTGTTTTGAGTCATGTGTAAATCCTATCCATGTAAAAACGAGGAAATTTCCTCGTTTTGCAGCAGTAGTGCCCAGTAACAACAAACTGCGTTTTGAAACTTTTGTAGATCCCATCCCTGTAAAAACGAGGAAATTTCCTCGTTGTGCCGCAGTAGAACCAAGTAACAACAAACTGTGTTTTGAGTCATGTGTAAATCCTATCCATGTAAAAACGAAGAAATTTCCTCGTTTTGTCGCAGTAGTGCCAAGTAACAACAAACTGTGTTTTGAATCATGTGTAAACCCTATTCATGTAAAAACGAGGAAATTTCCTCGTTTTGCAGAAGTAGTGCCCAGTAACAACAAACTGAGTTTTGAAACTTTTGTAGATCCCATCCCTGTAAAAACGAGGAAATTTCTCGTTTTGCCGCAGTAGAACCAAGTAACAACAAACTGTGTTTTGAGTCATGTGTAAATCCTATCCATGTAAAAACGAGGAAATTTCCTCGTTTTGCCGCAGTAGTTCGAAGTAACAACAAACTGCTTTTTGAGCCTTTTGTAGATCCATGAAACAACAAACTGTGTTTTGAGTCTTTTGTAGATCCTATCCAATGCCGCAGTAGTGCCAAGTAACAACATTGTGTAAATCCTATTCATGTAATAACGAGGTAATTTCTTCGTTTTATCACAATAAGAAGAAAAGACCATGAATATGTAGTTTTTGTGATTTACACAATCAACTGACGAGACACTTTTTAAACGAATAAGTACATAATTTAAATACAATTTATTTGTTGGTTTGTCCTGAATATAGGATTTATTTTCATCTCGAAGTGATAAAACTTATATTTTATCGTGCTTTAGCATGGTAACCTTTTTCTTGTAACAGGCATGGGTCTACACTAAAAACAACGCATATTACATCTAGACGGTGAACAATGATTTTTTTCAAGCACAAGTATCTTGAATAATATAGCTTCCCTGGTGACATATGTTCTTAACCTACAATGTGTGGGATAGTATTCGCCAATTTGTTACCAATACAGTGGCGAATGAGCTTTCTTATCGACACGAATACACAAAAGTCATCAGAGCGAGAGATATCTCTTAAAAACAGATATCTCTTAAAAACAGATATCTCTCAAAGAACAGAGATATCTCGTTAAAAAGAGATACATCCTGAAGTTAAAGAGACATCTCTCTAACTTAAAAGTGATATATTTTTTTGAATAATTATAGGTTATTAGATATAGGTTATTAGATATGTATGGGGATATATGCATGAGTTCTTCAGCGTAACAATATTGCGAGACTTTAGGAGCGTAATACGATGAAGAACGAGTGCATATAAATACCAAAACAATTACTACTACTACTACGGTTTTCATTGATGATAATACTATACCTTAAACAACTGCTCCTGCTACTACACTACTACTGCTACTACTACTACTACTTTTAGAACTGCTACTAATACCATTACTACTACTAATAATAATATTTGTAGTAGTAGAAATAGTAGCAGTAGTAGACTAGTAGTAGCAACAGCAGTAGTAGTAGTACTATTAGTAGCAGCAGCATCAGTAGTAGAAGCTGCAGCAGCAGCAGTATAAATAGTAGTAGCTGCAGCAGAACAGCAGCATTAGCAGTATAAGTAGCAGCAGAGCAACATCAGTAGTAGTAGTAGTAGTAGCAGAAGCAGCAGTAGTTGCATTAGCAGCAGTAACAGTCGTAGCAGCAGTAGTAGTAGCAGCACCAATCTGAACATCAATCAAGTAGAAATATCAAATTTAACATAATGCAATACATAATGAAAAAAAACATAAGTGGTATATGCTTAGGAGAATCTTTATGTGATCCACCTGTCTCTTCTTCCTTAAGTTTCTGGTTTCTGAAAAAGACTATAAGCAAATTCTTGTAAATACACGTGCAAACTATGTCAACAATTTAAGTTGATCTGTTAAGTCGTTAAGTAGCGTACTTGTTTATGTTAACATACGTGTTTATGTTAACCACACACTCCTGAAAATATGTTTAATGGATATGAACTATTTCATACTAAAATATGAAACATGATTTATATGAAATATGAATTAAACAAATATCAAGATTATATGATGATGATGCTCACATATACGTCGAACGAGACAGCTAACGCGAACGTTAGTAAAATACTGACACGTGTCGATGTGACTGTGACAGCCGTACGCTATGACAAACCAACAAATATCCTCTATAAATTGTTATTTAAATTATGTATTTATTTGTTTAAAAAGTGTCTCGTCAGTTGATTGTGTAAATCACAAAAACTACATATTCATGGTATTTTCTTCTTATTGTGACAAAACGAGGAAATTACGTCGTTATTACATGAATAGGATTTATACATGACTCAAAACACAGTTTGTTGTTACTTGTCACTACTGCGGCATTGGATAGGATCTACAAAAGACTCAAAACACAGTTTCACGTTTGTTACATGGATCTACAAAAGGCTCAAAAGGCAGTTTTTTGTTACTGGGCACTACTGCTACAAAACGAGGAAATTTCCTCGTTTTTAGATGGATAGGATTTACACATGACTCAAAATACAGTTTGTTGTTACTTGGTTCTACTGCGGCAAAAAACGAGGAAATTTCCTCGTTTTTACAGGGATGGGATCTACAAAAGTTTCAAAACGCAGTTTGTTGTTACTGAGCACTACTGCTGCAAAACGAGGAAATTTCCTCGTTTTTGCATGGATAGGATTTACACATGACTCAAAACACAGTTTGTTGTTACTTGGCACTACTGCGGCAAAACGAGGAAATTTCCTCGTTTTTACAGGGATGGGAGCTACAAAAGTTTCAAAACGCAGTTTGTTGTTACTGGTCACTACTGCTGCAAAACGAGGAAATTTCCTCGTTTTTACATGGATAGGATTTACACATGACTCAAAACACAGTTTGTTGTTACTTGGCACTACTGCGGCAAAACGAGGAAATTTCCTCGTTTTTACATGGATAGGATTTACACAGGACTCAAAACACAGTTTGTTGTTACTTGGTTCTATTGCGGCAAAAAACGAGGAAATTTCCTCGTTTTTACAGGGACGGGATCTACAAAAGTTTCAAAACGCAGTTTGTTGTTACTGGGCACTACTGCTGCAAAACGAGGAAATTTCCTCGCTTTTGAATGGATAGGATTTACACATGACTCAAAACACTGTTTGTTGTTACTTGGCACTACTCTTGCAAAACGAGGAAATTTCCTCGTTTTTATACACATGACTCAAAATACAGTTTGTTGTTACTTGGTTCTACTGCGGCAAAAAACGAGGAAATTTCCTCGTTTTTACATGGATATCTACAAAAGACTCAAAACACAGCTTGTTGTTACTGGGCACTACTGCTGTAAAACGAGGAAATTTCCTCGTTCTTCCATGGATAGGATTTACACATGACTCAAAACACAGTTTTTATCACTTTTACTGGGCACTACTGAGGCAAAACGAGGAAATTTCCTCGTTTTTACATGGATCGGCATAACTGTGGCAAAACGAGGAAATTTCCTCGCCTTTTGTACATGTACTTTAATTTGAATGTGTTTGTTCATTGTACATACCTTTTAATAATAAAGATTGATACTATATATTGTTTTACGTTGTTGTTACTGGGCACGACTGCTGCAAAACGAGGAAATTTCCTCGTTTTTGCATAGATAGGATTTCCACATGACTCAAAACACTGTTTGTTTTACTTGGCACTACTGCTGCAAAACGAGGAAATTTCCTCGTTTTTATGCCATGAAAATGCGAGGAAATTTCCACGCTCGTATCAATGTGGCCTCTGCATGGAGCACATTTTAGCTCTTGGATAGCACGTTTTTTTGCAAGGTGAAAATTGGGCGGTGTTTATTTGCATTTTTACCCTATATAAAATGCTCATTTATATAGTGAAAAAGGGATTTTATTGGCAAATCCCTTTTTATTCTGGCGCCTCTTGTATATACCTGTACAAACTGAGATCTTCTCTTCTCCGAAAACGGTAAAAATGTATTCCTCCATTTCTTTCTAAGATTAGCCTTCCCAAAATGTATACGGTCATAGATTTCTTTAAAAATCCGACACTTTCGGAGGGCTAGTCTCCGGAAGTACTGGATGCATGGAATTATTCTTTGCGGCGGAGGGGTACTTGTGTTTTAGTCGAGTACAATTCGTTAAATATTAAGAAAGTTATAAATCTGAATCAAGCGTGCTGTTTACATTTTACGATTAACAAGAGTCTCTATTGGACACAAAATACGCTCATTCTGCCGGCGAATATATTTGTGCATAGGTTTGCTAACATGCACTGGAAGGAGAAGTAATTAATGATAGTTTTTTGGGTTTTGTAAAGAACTATTAACGCACTAGTTTTACCAAATATCCTGATATGATATTGGTAATATATTAAAATAAATGTTTTAAAAAGGTGTATATGCATGAACTGTTGAATTGCCGGCGAATTTTTTTCTTGTTTGTAACTGTGATAAATGATTGTAAGTGTTAGTGCCGCGACATAATACGAACTCCGTTGTTACCAGGGCGATTGGTCTGGTTTTCGAACTTGACCGAGTTTCATCAAGTCACTAAATATTGGTTGGATTTTGTTTTATCGGCAAGATAAATGATAATAAAATATACTATTATTACCATGTGCTTTCGTTTATTTTATCATGGTATTTCCTCAGTTGGTAGTATGTTGGCTTTCTTTGATAATTTAGTTAAATATTGACACTGGAAGAGCTTTAGGCTTGATTAGCAATTCAGTTTATTTCAGAGAAACAAAAATAACTGATCGACATGTTGCTACACAACGATACATTCACTGTTAGTTTAATTATGTTTTAATTTTAAGTTGCAAGCCATTATAACCATATACTGGTAAATTTTCGAACAGACATCAGTTGAAATATCACAACTCAGTTTTTAAATTAATATATGATCATAAACAACTATGAGATTATTAACTAAACCAACAGACTGGCAATGTATTTATTTGTTCATAGAGCGAGATAATTAAAGTAGTAATTTCTCTACTTGCTCCTCGAGGGAGTACAGAAAGTTACCCTCTCAGAGGCTGATCTTGATTTGAAATTACTTCAAATATCTGTAATTCCACACACTGGCACACAGATATATAACAAGCTAATTTTTGGTATGGTGCTTTAGGTCATTTTCAACACTTCTTATGACGGTCGATTTTCTGTGGAGAGAAAAAAAAACGACAGTCTACACCCTTCTAGTTTAATCACGGTGGCGAATCCAATTGACTTTTTTGTTCTAAGACAGGACGTATTATGTTGTGGCGTCCGCCTGTCTGTTACGTTTTGCGATGTCCACTTGCTAACTCAAACACATTATCCAATCATTATGAAACTTGGAAATAATGTTTATGGTTATAATATCTCGGTCAAGTTCGAAAAAAAGCTCAATCGTCCCAGTAACAACGGAGTTATGGCCCTTTAATTATTGAAAATTGACACTAAGCGATATCCGCCCTTTTAGTCGAACACTTATTATCCAATCCCTATGAAACTTGGAAATAATGTTTACGAGCATAATATCGCGGTCAAGTTTGAAAACCAGCCCAATCGCCTCGGTAACAACGGAGTTATGGCCCTTTATTGAAAATCGCCCCGGTAACAACGGAGTTGTGGCCCTTTAATTATTGAAAAGTGACAATGTTAACGATGTTTGCTCAATAACTTGAGTATTTGTTGTTTAATCTTTATGAAACTTCGGAATAATGTTCATGGGTATAACATCTAGGTCAGTTTCGGAAACCATCCTGATCGTCCAGGTAACAACGGAGTTATGGCCATTTACTTATTGAAAAATTTGATGATGTCCGCTAAATAACTTTAATTTTGTTTTGCGCTGTATGACGTCAAACGTTCTCAGCTTTTTCAAGATGCTTTTTAATGTTATATGTACTGATGCATATGATGGGTTTATATCGGGGAGTGCGCACGGATTGGGTGCATGGCAAGGTTTTTGTAATTAACATTTCATTAAAATTACTGTTGAGTTTGTCTTCGTGACGTTTATTTACCAAGTGACGTCATGAAATGCGGCGCTTCCAACGGATGAAATATACGCGGGGAATTAATGGAACAGCTGTATTTTATCGTAGAATAATATACAGCTGTCTCTCTTCTTTGTGTATATGAAAGACTGCGGAGGTCGTGTTAGAAAAAATTTGAATTCACGACCCCCAGTTCCTAATTTTGCATATTTAAGAAAATCAAGGGCCATTACTGTGGTGTAACTGGTCTGATCAGGCTGAGAGGGCTGGCGTGGCGCAGTCGGTAGCACGGCGGATTTGTAACCAGAGGCCCCGGGTTCAATCCTCCGTGGTGCCACTGAGTTTCGTCGGTGTGTTCTTGGGAAAGACACTTTCCCATAGCCTCGTCCGTCGGATTGGGGCGTAAACCGGATGGTCCCGTGTATCGGTCTATCCTCCAAGCATGTTTAAGAACCATAGGAATCTATTCGATAATAAGAGTAGGGCACGTTTCCCGGATTTCTATGTATTCTTTCGCTCTCTCTGGGGCGGCTCTAAATAACCTATACTGTGTTGATGAGCTGTTAAACAATCAATTCTGATCAGGCTGGTTTTTGAACTTCGCCAAGCTTTCCTAGATACAAATACACTGACAAAGTTTGGTAAAGATCAACTTAAAAATGAAGGCCCTATCTTGTTAACAAGCAAACGTTACCGATCGAAGACATATATCTTTGAACAGTATATCTTCGAACCATCTATTAACGCATTAATATGACCATGACTGTGAATATAAAATAGTGAGCTTCCATATTAGTATTATTTAAACTTTGTCTCGTAATTTTGCATGATGTTGTCACAGTTGTTTTGACTAGTTCCTTTAAAGGGACACACGGCAATTTTTTTTTTTTAAAAACTCACGGTGTCCCATTATTTTTTTTCGTAACTTGCATTTGTTCAATTATTAATATTAATTGTTAGAATAGTTCAAAGTAAATTGTTTTTATATATTATTGACTTTTGATAATATTGCAGCAATAATATATTTAAAAAATATGTAGAATAATGAATGAAAACAATTTTTCTTTTATTTAAATATATGCAAGAAGTTTTTAAGTCAAAATGATACGGGATTAAGGGATTAATAAATCATGTACTAATTATAATGCATGAAATAAAACTCAAGATTGCCATGTGTCCCTTATAGCTTGAACTTAAATGTATTTAACACTCCCTTTAAGGAATACAGTTGATTTTTTGACCGTCACTTTCCTGGTGGAGAGCTACCCGTATTGCTCTCGCATCCAATAGAAAACAGCTATTCCAAACAGTCTATTGAATCATTTTAGAATTATTTTATAATTAGAATTTTGTGTTTCTGGGTTTCAAGAACCTCATTACTCAATGTCCAGTAAAACCTCAGTGTGTTCTGAGAATGTAATGAGCTTTAAATTAACTGGTTTCATTGGTCCAATTTTTATCACTGAACCAATCAGAATGCTTCATTTTTATTTTCCTTTGGTTGCTTCTATCATGACACCACTTTCTGGTATTATGACATCACACCCTGGTATTATGACGTCACGTCACCATGGTATTATGACATCACATCATGCTATTATGACATCTTGTCATGCTAATCTGATGAACTCAGTGTGTTCTCAGAACAGAATGAGCCTTTTAAATGCAGTGAGAAACAGATCAAGACTGTTTGTATCACTCATTGAGTAATGAGTTTCTTGAAACCAAGAATCACCAAATTCTAAAAAATAAAAAATTCTAAAATGATTTAATAGACTGTTTCAAATGTCTTAAAATACACGGGCCATAGTTGTTTCTTTAATACTTTTTTATCATTTTTTTTAAATATCATTCTCACAAGACACTATTGTTTGTTCTGTAGCAATTGGAATAATATATTCACTTGGCATTTGTGCGCTTTTAAATGCTGGTAGTAAATGGCAAATTTCATGAAGCACGTTATCTTAACTGTACATCAGACAAATTGTCATTTATTTTGCCAATGTCGCTCTTATATAATGTCTACATTTGTGTTTGTGGTGTTAAAACTGCTTCAAATGGATTGCACGGAAGTGACGTCCCGTGTTCTGCACTTTGTACATTTTCGGAGGATCCCTGTACATGTACTTCATGTAGTCAACCTGAAAGAGAAAACAATATTCTTGTCATCCAGAAAAGGCAAAAACAACTGAAATACCCCTTTCATGAATTATTCAACTGAAATGGACTAGAGGCAATCTGGATTTAGTGTGATTGGTGAATATAGCACCATTAGTTAGCACTATATATACATTCTCTTGTAGTATTTCATTGTGACCCTCCCATAAAAGTAAATATTTTCCATCTTTTTATGCCCCCGAACAATTAAAGTAATTGCACCGTCCGTCTGTCCGTCCCATTCTGTCCGGATTATGTCTGTCTGTCCGTCATTCCGCTTTTCGTGTCCGTACTGTACCTTCAAAACCCCTGCATGGATTTTTGATTAACTTGGCACAAGTGATCACCATAACAAGATGTGTCGCGCGCAAAACCCAGGTCTGTACCTCAAAGGTCAAGGTCACACTTGAAGTTCATAGGTCAAAAACAGGTACGCAATTTTGTGTCTGGACCGTAACGTCACAACCCCTGCATGGATTTTTAAATAACTTGGCACAAGTGATCACCATAACAAGTCGATGTGTCGCGCGCAAAACCCAGATCCGTACCTCAAAGGTCAATGCTACACTTGAAGATTATACAGGTACGCAATTTCGTGTCCCTATGGTAACAACCACTGCAGGGATTTTTAAATAACTTGGCAAAACTGATCATCATAACAAAACGATGTGTCGCGCGCAAACCCAGGTCGTCAAGGTCACACTTGGAGGTCAAAAGTCAAATTGTGTCCGGTCAGTAACTCTGGCATTCATGGACGGATTTTCAAATAACTTGGCACAAGACGTGCTCACCACAACAAGACGATGTGTCACGCACAAATTCCAGGTCTGTGGCCCCAAGGTCAAGGTCACACTTACAGGTCAAAGGTCAAATCGTGTCCGGTCAATAACTTTTGCATGCCTGGACGGATTTTCAAATAACTTGGCACAAGTGCTCACCACAACCAAACGGCATGTCGTGCACAAAATCAAGGTCCATGGCTCCAAGGTCAAGGTCATACTTAGAGGTCACTTCGGGGGCATTATTCACTTAGTGATATTTCTCGTTCTGTTTAATGTTTTAGTGTAAAATATTTACACATTTTTGAATTAAGAAGTTTTTCTTTCCTACTCTTTTGCTTTGGGAATAGTATAATTTTTTGGGACCACTTATATAAAGGGAAAAAACACTGCTCATTTTAACTGATTTCTTTCCCTCAAATTCCAATAGATCCACTGTTTGTCAGGTGAAAACGTTTAAAAGTTATCCATCATTAACGGTCACGTCGAACGATATAAATATTAAACTGAACTGAACTGGGTTTTAAGGCGCACCAACACTTGAAAGGTTATATGGCGCCTAAAGGAAAGAACTTGCCAAGCTCATCCTCCATTTGTAACATCAAGATAAAATATGGAGAATGGGCTTAGAACCTTTTCACCTGCAGAACTGCAGAGTTGCTGCAAATTCTATAGTAGACACTACATTTACGATGGAGCGTTTTCACGTTTGCATTTAAGAAATATGTTTTCATTCATACAAGCTTGAACATGTTTTAACCCCGTGTTAGAATCGCTATTGGCCGTGATTCTTTTTAAGTAACTTATCTCGACATTAACATGATTAATAAATGATCTTATTGTTTGGGGGCGCTATAGTTTCCGCCAAAGGTTTGTTTTACTTTTCAGACACAATTTGATAACCGGAAGTGCCTTAATATGTTTTATATAGTGGTAAAACAGACATTTTAGTGGTAAATGACGTATTTTTAAAATTGGTCGAGAAATGAAAATTTCACATTCGAAAATGGCTTTTTATAGGGCATATTTATATTGATACAAACATTGTCTCCATCAAAAAATGTTGTTGTTTTTTGGAATGGTTTAACTTGTTAGACAAGTCTCTAGTTATGGACGCTTCTTGCGAAAAATTGGGTAAGTTTCGTTTTTTGTCTAAAATGTTTTGGATGCTGCATACAGTCGTCATTCTGTACCCTGGTCATCAGATGTTTTGTATCCTGTACTCAGTTTACATGTTCCATGTTCAATTACGTGAAGAATATGTATGCGTACGAAACGTTCAATGTATGGGCATGAACAGGGGCGTAGCTGGCCTTTTTGAAGCTGCAGATCCGCTTAATTTCTGAGCACTGTCCCCCAGAATATTTTTGATAGTGTATCTGGCGTAATCTCGCGATGCATTTAAAATGCTAAAACATACATGTTTTTGCTTAATTTTAATTAGACACACCTCCCAACTCGCAGTGTTTATTGCAGATTTGGCTTTACCAGGGAGTAAGTAAACATGCATTTCCTGGAATTTCTCAGAATAATTTGCAGGCCTGGGCCTTCAGTGCAGCTACGCCACTGCTGAGTTACAGCCGTAAAAAATCAAAAAAATGTGAAAACACTAGTAAATGCCATGAAATTCAGGTCAAGGGTATGAATGTCGAAAAGCAGGGAACAAAATGCTCATGGTCGTGTTTTCTATGCATGCTCTTTGTACTCTGTAGGCATTTTTTTTCCAAAGGTCTCCCTGAAACCCCAATACGTGTTTATAAATGTTGAATACTAAATCACTCCGACATAGTAGATCTACACATGCAAAAAGGAGTGTCAGCAAAAGAATTATTAAAAACTTACCAGTTCAACATTGTCCAAGTTCCAGTCAGTCAGTGTTTATATCTGTGTTCCATTTTCGTGCATCTCCTGATGCTTCGGGAGTCTTTCCAGCAATAAGTTGTATTTTAGCAATAATTATTTCATTCTTGAACTTTGCCAGGACCTGTATAATTTTCACCACAGACTGTCAACAGCTGAAGACGATCTTGTTGTTGGCAATTTGTAGAGGTATATTTTTACCTGAGCATCGTCTAGCCAGAAACGAACATTTTAATTTTTCAGATGTCACTGGGTGTTTTTGCTTGCCGATTTTAGTATCTTATCGGTCAACACTATTATTGTCAAACATACCATTCGATAGAATATATAATTCTTCTGTCAAAAAACATACTTTTATATCGATATTCCTCTTCGTATTTTGCACAAACACCCGCATAGAAACTGTGCGGGAATTTCCCCACATTTTTCAATACGGCTTGTCATGAGTGTGATATCGGGAGGACCAAAGTAGACTGGTACCCGGTACGCAGTATAGTCTACTGGTCCCCGAATTCACACTCATGATTGCAGGGTTAGATACATGTTAGCTGCAATAATCATAACACTAATCATAGTAACAACCATAACAACACGACAGATAATATTGTACATATTCTATACGTAATACCTTTATAAATAATAACCATTTGGACACTCAGATCACAGAAAGAGCAACGTTATCTCTATTTTTTCTATTTATCCGTAAACGAATTACGTCCCTTGGACATACAATGTCAACGAGTATCATTTTGCGTGCCATAGACTGCCAGTGGCATTTCTGACGTGGTCATCTCTGTTGAAAGTACGTATTCAAATGAAAAACTTACGGTGAAACTCATTGTTGCATAGTCATGGCTTGTACATGCAACTTCTGGGCTCACTTGGTAAGAGATTAACGTTGTGTCTTGATACAGGTTTGCTGCAATAATCATAACAATTATCATAGTAACAACCATTACAACACGCCAGATAATAATGTACATATTCTTTACGTAATACCATTATAAATAATAACCATTTGGACACTCAGATCGTAGAAAAAGCCACGTTATCTTTATTTCTTCTATTTCCCCGTACACGGATTAGGTCCCTTGGACATCAAATGTCAACAAGTATCATTCTGCGTGCCATAGAGTGCCAGTGGCATTTCTGACCTATGCATCTCTGTTTAAAGTACGTGTACATATGAAAAACTTACGATGGAACTCATTGTTGGCATGTCATGGCTTGTATATGCAACTTCTGGGCTCACTTGATAAGATTAACGTTGTGTCTTGATACATGTTAGCTGCAATAATCATAACACTAATCATAGTAACAACCATTACAACAAGACATATAATATTGTACATATTCTATACGTAATACCTTTATAAATAATAACCATTTGGACACTCAGATCGCAGAAAGAGCAACGTTATCTCTATTTTTTCTATTTACCCGTAAACGAATTACGTCCCTTGGACATAAAATGTCAACGAGTATCATTTTGCGTGCCATAGACTGCCAGTGGCATTTCTGACGTGGTCATCTCTGTTGAAAGTACGTATACAAATGAAAAACTTACGGTGAAACTCATTGTTGCCGTGTCATGTCTTGTACATGCAACTTCTGGGCTCACTTGGTAAGAGATTAACGTTGTGTCTTGATACAGGTTTGCTGCAATAATCATAACAATTATCATAGTAACAACCATTACAACACGCCAGATAATAATGTACATATTCTATACGTAATACCTTTATAAATAATAACCATTTGGACACTCAGATCGCTGAAAAAGCCACGTTATCTTTATTTCTTCTATTTCCCCGTACACGGATTACGTCCCTTGGACATCAAATGTCAACAAGTATCATTCTGCGTGCCATAGAGTGCCAGTGGCATTTCTGACCTGTGCATCTCTGTTTAAAGTACGTGTACATATGAAAAACTTACGATGGAACTCATTGTTGGCATGTCATGGCTTGTATATGCAACTTCTGGGCTCACTTGATAAGATTAACGTTGTGTCTTGATACATGTTAGCTGCAATAATCATAACACTTATCATAGTAACAACCATTACAACACGACAGATAATATTGTACATATTCTATACGTAATACCTTTATAAATAATAACCATTTGGACATTCAGATCGCAGAAAGAGCAACGTTATCTCTATTTTTTCTATTTACCCGTAAACGAATTACGTCCCTTGGACATAAAATGTCAACGAGTATCATTTTGCGTGCCATAGACTGCCAGTGGCATTTCTGACGTGGTCATCTCTGTTGAAAGTACGTATACAAATGAAAAACTTACAGTGAAACTCATTGTTGCCGTGTCTTAATCATAACAATTATCATAGTAACAACTATCATAGTAACAACCATTACAACACACCAGATAATATTGTACATATTCTATACGTAACACCTTTATAAACAATAACCGTTTTGACACTCAAATCGCAGAAAAAGAAACGTTATCTCTATTTCTTCTATTTCCCCGTACACGGATTTCGTCTTTTGGACATAAAATGTCAACAAGTATCATCAGAAAGAGCAACGTTATCTCTATTTTTTCTATTTACCCGTAAACGAATTACGTCCCTTGGACATAAAATGTCAACGAGTATCATTTTGCGTGCCTTAGACTGCCATTGGCATTTCTCACGTGTGCATCTCTGTTGAAAGTACGTATATATATGAAAAATTTACGGTGGAACTCATTGTTGGCGTGTCATGGCTTGTACATGCAACTTCTGGGCTCACTTGGTAAGACATTAACGTTGTGTCTTGATACAGGTTTGCTGCAATAATCATAACAATTATCATAGTAACAACCATTACAACACGACAGATAATAATGTACATATTCTATACGTAATACCTTTATAAATAATAACCATTTGGACACTCAGATCGCAGAAAAAGCCACGTTATCTTTATTTCTTCTATTTCCCCGTACAAGGATTACGTCCCTTGGACATCAAATGTCAACAAGTATCATTCTGCGTGCAAAAGAGTGCCAGTGGCATTTCTGACCTGTGCATCTCTGTTTAAAGTACGTGTACATATGAAAAACTTACGGTGAAACTCATTGTTGCCGTGTCATGGCTTGTACATGCAACTTCTGGGCTCACTTGGTAAGAGATTAACGTTGTGTCTTGATACAGGTTTGCTGCAATAATCATAACAAGTATCATAGTAACAACCATTACAACACGCCAGATAATAATGTACATATTCTATACGTAATACCTTTATAAATAATAACCATTTGGACACTCAGATCGCAGAAAGAGCAACGTTATCTCTATTTTTTCTATTTACCCGTAAACGAATTACGTCCCTTGGACATAAAATGTCAACGAGTATCATTTTGCGTGCCATAGAGTGCCAGTGGCATTTCTGACGTGGTCATCTCTGTTGAAAGTACGTATACAAATGAAAAACTTACGGTGAAACTCATTGTTGCCGTGTCATGGCTTGTACATGCAACTTCTGGGCTCACTTGGTAAGAGATTAACGTTGTGTCTTGATACAGGTTTGCTGCAATAATCATAACAAGTATCATAGTAACAACCATTACAACACGCCAGATAATATTGTACATATTCTATACGTAATACCTTTATAAATAATAACCATTTGGACACTCAGATCGTAGAAAGAGCAACGTTATCTCTATTTTTTCTATTTACCCGTAAACGAATTACGTCCCTTGGACATAAAATGTCAACGAGTATCATTTTGCGTGCCATAGAGTGCCAGTGGCATTTCTGACGTGGTCATCTCTGTTGAAAGTACGTATACAAATGAAAAACTTACGGTGAAACTCATTGTTGCCGTGTTATGGCTTGTACATGCAACTTTTGGGCTCACTTGGTAAGAGATTAACGTTGTGTCTTGATACAGGTTTGCTGCAATAATCATAACAAGTATCATAGTAACAACCATTACAACACGCCAGATAATAATGTACATATTCTTTACGTAATACCTTTATAAATAATAACCATTTGGACACTCAGATCGCAGAAAGAGCAACGTTATCTCTATTTTTTCTATTTACCCGTAAACGAATTACGTCCCTTGGACATAAAATGTCAACGAGTATCATTTTGCGTGCCATAGAGTGCCAGTGGCATTTCTGACGTGGTCATCTCTGTTGAAAGTACGTATACAAATGAAAAACTTACGGTGAAACTCATTGTTGCCGTGTCATGGCTTGTACATGCAACTTCTGGGCTCACTTGGTAAGAGATTAACGTTGTGTCTTGATACAGGTTTGCTGCAATAATCATAACAATAATCATAGTTACAACCATTACAACACGACAGATAATATTGCACATATTCTATACGTAATACCTTTATAAATAATAACCATTTGGACACTCAGATCGCAGAAAAAGCCACGTTATCTTTATTTCTTCTATTTCCCCGTACAAGGGTTACGTCCCTTGGACATCAAATGTCAACAAGTATCATTCTGCGTGCCATAGAGTGCCAGTGGCATTTCTGACCTGTGCATCTCTGTTTAAAGTACGTGTACATATGAAAAACTTACGGTGAAACTCATTGTTGCCGTGTCATGGCTTGTACATGCAACTTCTGGGCTCACTTGGTAAGATTAACGTTGTGTCTTGATACATGTTAGCTGCAATAATCATAACACTAATCATAGTAACAACCATTACAACAAGACATATAATATTGTACATATTCTATACGTAATACCTTTATAAATAATAACCATTTGGACACTCAGATCGTAGAAAGAGCAACGTTATCTCTATTTTTTCTATTTACCCGTAAACGAATTACGTCCCTTGGACATAAAATGTCAACGAGTATCATTTTGCGTGCCATAGAGTGCCAGTGGCATTTCTGACGTGGTCATCTCTGTTGAAAGTACGTATACAAATGAAAAACTTACGGTGAAACTCATTGTTGCCGTGTCATGGCTTGTACATGCAACTTCTGGGCTCACTTGGTAAGAGATTAACGTTGTGTCTTGATACAGGTTTGCTGCAATAATCATAACAAGTATCATAGTAACAACCATTACAACACGCCAGATAATAATGTACATATTCTTTACGTAATACCTTTATAAATAATAACCATTTGGACACTCAGATCGCAGAAAGAGCAACGTTATCTCTATTTTTTCTATTTACCCGTAAACGAATTACGTCCCTTGGACATAAAATGTCAACGAGTATCATTTTGCGTGCCATAGAGTGCCAGTGGCATTTCTGACGTGGTCATCTCTGTTGAAATTACGTATACAAATGAAAAACTTACGGTGAAACTCATTGTTGCCGTGTCATGGCTTGTACATGCAACTTCTGGGCTCACTTGGTAAGAGATTAACGTTGTGTCTTGATACAGGTTTGCTGCAATAATCATAACAAGTATCATAGTAACAACCATTACTACACGCCAGATAATAATGTACATATTCTATACGTAATACCTTTATAAATAATAACCATTTGGACACTCAGATCGCAGAAAGAGCAACGTTATCTCTATTTTTTCTATTTACACGTAAACGAATTACGTCCCTTGGACATAAAATGTCAACGAGTATCATTTTGCGTGCCATAGAGTGCCAGTGGCATTTCTGACGTGGTCATCTCTGTTGAAAGTACGTATACAAATGAAAAACTTACTGTGAAACTCATTGTTGCCGTGTCATGGCTTGTACATGCAACTTCTGGGCTCACTTGGTAAGAGATTAACGTTGTGTCTTGATACAGGTTTGCTGCAATAATCATAACAAGTATCATAGTAACAACCATTACAACACGCCAGATAATAATGTACATATTCTTTACGTAATACCTTTATAAATAATAACCATTTGGACACTCAGATCGCAGAAAGAGCAACGTTATCTCTATTTTTTCTATTTACCCGTAAACGAATTACGTCCCTTGGACATAACATGTCAACGAGTATCATTTTGCGTGCCATAGAGTGCCAGTGGCATTTCTGACGTGGTCATCTCTGTTGAAAGTACGTATACAAATGAAAAACTTACGGTGAAACTCATTGTTGCCGTGTCATGGCTTGTACATGCAACTTCTGGGCTCACTTGGTAAGAGATTAACGTTGTGTCTTGATACAGGTTTGCTGCAATAATCATAACAAGTATCATAGTAACAACCATTACAACACGCCAGATAATAATGTACATATTCTATACGTAATACCTTTATAAATAATAACCATTTGGACACTCAGATCGCAGAAAGAGCAACGTTATCTCTATTTTTTCTATTTACCCGTAAACGAATTACGTCCCTTGGACATAAAATGTCAACGAGTATCATTTTGCGTGCCATAGAGTGCCAGTGGCATTTCTGACGTGGTCATCTCTGTTGAAAGTACGTATACAAATGAAAAACTTACGGTGAAACTCATTGTTGCCGTGTCACGGCTTGTACATGCAACTTCTGGGCTCACTTGGTAAGAGATTAACGTTGTGTCTTGATACAGGTTTGCTGCAATAATCATAACAAGTATCATAGTAACAACCATTACAACACGCCAGATAATAATGTACATATTCTTTACGTAATACCTTTATAAATAATAACCATTTGGACACTCAGATCGCAGAAAGAGCAACGTTATCTCTATTTTTTCTATTTACCCGTAAACGAATTACGTCTCTTGGACATAAAATGTCAACGAGTATCATTTTGCGTGCCATAGAGTGCCAGTGGCATTTCTGACGTGGTCATCTCTGTTGAAAGTACGTATACAAATGAAAAACTTACGGTGAAACTCATTGTTGCCGTGTCATGGCTTGTACATGCAACTTCTGGGCTCACTAGGTAAGAGATTAACGTTGTGTCTTGATACAGGTTTGCTGCAATAATCATAACAAGTATCATGTTAACAACCATAACAACACGCCAGATAATAATGTACATATTCTATACGTAATACCTTTATAAATAATAACCATTTGGACACTCAGATCGCAGAAAGAGCAACGTTATCTCTATTTTTTCTATTTACCCGTAAACGAATTACGTCCCTTGGACATAAAATGTCAACGAGTATCATTTTGCGTGCCATAGAATGCCAGTGGCATTTCTGACGTGGTCATCTCTGTTGAAAGTACGTATACAAATGAAAAACTTACGGTGAAACTCATTGTTGCCGTGTCATGGCTTGTACATGCAACTTCTGGGCTCACTTGGTAAGAGATTAACGTTGTGTCTTGATACAGGTTTGCTGCAATAATCATAACAAGTATCATAGTAACAACCATTACAACACGCCAGATAATAATGTACATATTCTTTACGTAATACCTTTATAAATAATAACCATTTGGACACTCAGATCGCAGAAAGAGCAACGTTATCTCTATTTTTTCTATTTACCCGTAAACGAATTACGTCCCTTGGACATAAAATGTCAACGAGTATCATTTTGCGTGCCATAGAGTGCCAGTGGCATTTCTGACGTGGTCATCTCTGTTGAAAGTACGTATACAAATGAAAAACTTACGGTGAAACTCATTGTTGCCGTGTCATGGCTTGTACATGCAACTTCTGGGCTCACTTGGTAAGAGATTAACGTTGTGTCTTGATACAGGTTTGCTGCAATAATCATAACAAGTATCATAGTAACAACCATTACAACACGCCAGATAATAATGTACATATTCTATACGTAATACCTTTATAAATAATAACCATTTGGACACTCAGATCGCAGAAAGAGCAACGTTATCTCTATTTTGTCTATTTACCCGTAAACGAACTACGTCCCTTGGACATAAAATGTCAACGAGTATCATTTTGCGTGCCATAGAGTGCCAGTGGCATTTCTGACGTGGTCATCTCTGTTGAAAGTACGTATACAAATGAAAAACTTACGGTGAAACTCATTGTTGCCGTGTCATGGCTTGTACATGCAACTTCTGGGCTCACTTGGTAAGAGATTAACGTTGTGTCTTGATACAGGTTTGCTGCAATAATCATAACAAGTATCATAGTAACAACCATTACAACACGCCAGATAATAATGTACATATTCTATACGTAATACCTTTATAAATAATAACCATTTGGACACTCAGATCGCAGAAAGAGCAACGTTATCTCTATTTTTTCTATTTACCCGTAAACGAACTACGTCCCTTGGACATAAAATGTCAACGAGTATCATTTTGCGTGCCATAGAGTGCCAGTGGCATTTCTGACGTGGTCATCTCTGTTGAAAGTACGTATACAAATGAAAAACTTACGGTGAAACTCATTGTTGCCGTGTCATGGCTTGTACATGCAACTTCTGGGCTCACTTGGTAAGAGATTAACGTTGTGTCTTGATAGAGGTTTGCTGCAATACTCATAACAAGTATCATAGTAACAACCACTACAACACGCCAGATTATAATGTACATATTCTATACGTAATACCTTTATAAATAATAACCATTTGGACACTCAGATCGCAGAAAGAGCAACGTTATCTCTATTTTTTCTATTTACCCGTAAACGAATTACGTCCCTTGGACATAAAATGTCAACGAGTATCATTTTGCGTGCCATAGACTGCCAGTGGCATTTCTGACGTGGTCATCTCTGTTGAAAGTACGTATACAAATGAAAAACTTACGGTGAAACTCATTGTTGCCGTGTCATGGCTTGTACATCCAACTTCTGGGCTCACTTGGTAAGAGATTAACGTTGTGTCTTGATACAGGTTTGCTGCAATAATCATAACAAGTATCATAGTAACAACCATTACAACACGCCAGATAATATTGTACATATTCTATACGTAATACCTTTATAAATAATAACCATTTGGACACTCAGATCGCAGAAAGAGCAACGTTATCTCTATTTTTTCTATTTACCCGTAAACGAATTACGTCCCTTGGACATAAAATGTCAACGAGTATCATTTTGCGTGCCATAGAGTGCCAGTGGCATTTCTGACGTGGTCATCTCTGTTGAAAGTACGTATACAAATGAAAAACTTACGGTGAAACTCATTGTTGCCGTGTCATGGCTGGTACATGCAACTTCTGGGCTCACTTGGTAAGAGATTAACGTTGTGTCTTGATACAGGTTTGCTGCAATAATCATAACAAGTATCATAGTAACAACCATTACAACACGCCAGATAATAATGTACATATTCTTTACGTAATACCTTTATAAATAATAACCATTTTGACACTCAGATCGCAGAAAGAGCAACGTTATCTCTATTTTTTCTATTTACCCGTAAACGAATTACGTCCCTTGGACATAAAATGTCAACGAGTATCATTTTGCGTGCCATAGAGTGCCAGTGGCATTTCTGACGTGGTCATCTCTGTTGAAAGTACGTATACAAATGAAAAACTTACGGTGAAACTCATTGTTGCCGTGTCATGGCTTGTACATGCAACTTCTGGGCTCACTTGGTAAGAGATTAGCGTTGTGTCTTGATACAGGTTTGCTGCAATAATCATAACAAGTATCATAGTAACAACCATAACAACACGCCAGATAATAATGTACATATTCTTTACGTAATACCTTTATAAATAATAACCATTTGGACACTCAGATCGCAGAAAGAGCAACGTTATCTCTATTTTTTCTATTTACCCGTAAACGAATTACGTCCCTTGGACATAAAATGTCAACGAGTATCATTTTGCGTGCCATAGAGTGCCAGTGGCATTTCTGACGTGGTCATCTCTGTTGAAAGTACGTATACAAATGAAAAACTTACGGTGAAACTCATTGTTGCCGTGTCATGGCTTGTACATGCAACTTCTGGGCTCACTTGGTAAGAGATTAACGTTGTGTCTTGATACAGGTTTGCTGCAATAATCATAACAATAATCATAGTTACAACCATTACAACACGACAGATAATATTGCACATATTCTATACGTAATACCTTTATAAATAATAACCATTTGGACACTCAGATCGCAGAAAAAGCCACGTTATCTTTATTTCTTCTATTTCCCCGTACAAGGATTACGTCCTTTGGACATCAAATGTCAACAAGTATCATTCTGCGTGCCATAGAGTGCCAGTGGCATTTCTGACCTGTGCATCTCTGTTTAAAGTACGTGTACATATGAAAAACTTACGGTGAAACTCATTGTTGCCGTGTCATGGCTTGTACATGCAACTTCTGGGCTCACTTGGTAAGAGATTAACGTTGTGTCTTGATACAGGTTTGCTGCAATAATCATAACAAGTATCATAGTAACAACCATTACAACACGCCAGATAATAATGTACATATTCTATACGTAATACCTTTATAAATAATAACCATTTGGACACTCAGATCGCAGAAAGAGCAACGTTATCTCTATTTTTTCTATTTACCCGTAAACGAATTACGTCCCTTGGACATAAAATGTCAACGAGTATCATTTTGCGTGCCATAGAGTGCCAGTGGCATTTCTGACGTGGTCATCTCTGTTGAAAGTACGTATACAAATGAAAAACTTACGGTGAAACTCATTGTTGCCGTGTCATGGCTTGTACATGCAACTTCTGGGCTCACTTGGTAAGAGATTAACGTTGTGTCTTGATACAGGTTTGCTGCAATAATCATAACAAGTATCATAGTAACAACCATTACAACACGCCAGATAATAATGTACATATTCTATACGTAATACCTTTATAAATAATAACCATTTGGACACTCAGATCGCAGAAAAAGCAACGTTATCTCTATTTTTTCTATTTACCCGTAAACGAATTACGTCCCTTGGACATAAAATGTCAACGAGTATCATTTTGCGTGCCATAGAGTGCCAGTGGCATTTCTGACGTGGTCATCTCTGTTGAAAGTACGTATACAAATGAAAAACTTACGGTGAAACTCATTGTTGCCGTGTCATGGCTTGTACTTGCAACTTCTGGGCTCACTTGGTAAGAGATTAACGTTGTGTCTTGATACAGGTTTGCTGCAATAATCATAACAAGTATCATAGTAACAACCATTACAACACGCCAGATAATAATGTACATATTCTTTACGTAATACCTTTATAAATAATAACCATTTGGACACTCAGATCGCAGAAAGAGCAACGTTATCTCTATTTTTTCTATTTACCCGTAAACGAATTACGTCCCTTGGACATAAAATGTCAACGAGTATCATTTTGCGTGCCATAGAGTGCCAGTGGCATTTCTGACGTGGTCATCTCTGTTGAAAGTACGTATACAAATGAAAAACTTACGGTGAAACTCATTGTTGCCGTGTCATGGCTGGTACATGCAACTTCTGGGCTCACTTGGTAAGAGATTAACGTTGTGTCTTTATACAGGTTTGCTGCAATAATCATAACAAGTATCATAGTAACAACCATTACAACACGCCAGATAATAATGTACATATTCTTTACGTAATACCTTTATAAATAATAACCATTTGGACACTCAGATCGCAGAAAGAGCAACGTTATCTCTAATTTTTCTATTGACCCGTAAACGAATTACGTCCCTTGGACATAAAATGTCAACGAGTATCATTTTGCGTGCCATAGAGTGCCAGTGGCATTTCTGACGTGGTCATCTCTGTTGAAAGTACGTATACAAATGAAAAACTTACGGTGAAACTCATTGTTGCCGTGTCATGGCTTGTACATGCAACTTCTGGGCTCACTTGGTAAGAGATTAACGTTGTGTCTTGATACAGGTTTGCTGCATTATCATAACAAGTATCATAGTAACAACCATAACAACACGCCAGATAATAATGTACATATTCTTTACGTAATACCTTTATAAATAATAACCATTTGGACACTCAGATCGCAGAAAGAGCAACGTTATCTCTATTTTTTCTATTTACCCGTAAACGAATTACGTCCCTTGGACATAAAATGTCAACGAGTATCATTTTGCGTGCCATAGAGTGCCAGTGGCATTTCTGACGTGGTCATCTCTGTTGAAAGTACGTATACAAATGAAAAACTTACGGTGAAACTCATTGTTGCCGTGTCATGGCTTGTACATGCAACTTCTGGGCTCACTTGGTAAGAGATTAACGTTGTGTCTTGATACAGGTTTGCTGCAATAATCATAACAATAATCATAGTTACAACCATTACAACACGACAGATAATATTGCACATATTCTATACGTAATACCTTTATAAATAATAACCATTTGGACACTCAGATCGCAGAAAAAGCCACGTTATCTTTATTTCTTCTATTTCCTCGTACAAGGATTACGTCCCTTGGACATCAAATGTCAACACGTATCATTCTGCGTGCCACAGAGTGCCAGTGGCATTTCTGACCTGTGCATCTCTGTTTAAAGTACGTATACAAATGAAAAACTTACGGTGAAACTCATTGTTGCCGTGTCATGGCTTGTACATGCAACTTCTGGGCTCACTTGGTAAGAGATTAACGTTGTGTCTTGATACAGGTTTGCTGCAATAATCATAACAAGTATCATAGTAACAACCATTACAACACGCCAGATAATAATGTACATATTCTATACGTAATACCTTTATAAATAATAACCATTTGAACACTCAGATCGCAGAAAGAGCAACGTTATCTCTATTTTTTCTATTTACCCGTAAACGAATTACGTCCCTTGGACATAAAATGTCAACGAGTATCATTTTGCGTGCCATAGAGTGCCAGTGGCATTTCTGACGTGGTCATCTCTGTTGAAAGTACGTATACAAATGAAAAACTTACGGTGAAACTCATTGTTGCCGTGTCATGGCTTGTACATGCAACTTCTGGGCTCACTTGGTAAGAGATTAACGTTGTGTCTTGATACAGGTTTGCTGCAATAATCATAACAAGTATCATAGTAACAACCATTACAACACGCCAGATAATAATGTACATATTCTTTACGTAATACCTTTATAAATAATAACCATTTGGACACTCAGATCGCAGAAAGAGCAACGTTATCTCTATTTTTTCTATTTACCCGTAAACGAATTACGTCCCTTGGACATAACATGTCAACGAGTATCATTTTGCGTGCCATAGAGTGCCAGTGGCATTTCTGACGTGGTCATCTCTGTTGAAAGTACGTATACAAATGAAAAACTTACGGTGAAACTCATTGTTGCCGTGTCATGGCTTGTACATGCAACTTCTGGGCTCACTTGGTAAGAGATTAACGTTGTGTCTTGATACAGGTTTGCTGCAATAATCATAACAAGTATCATAGTAACAACCATTACAACACGCCAGATAATAATGTACATATTCTATACGTAATACCTTTATAAATAATAACCATTTGGACACTCAGATCGCAGAAAGAGCAACGTTATCTCTATTTTTTCTATTTACCCGTAAACGAATTACGTCCCTTCCACATAAAATGTCAACGAGTATCATTTTGCGTGCCATAGAGTGCCAGTGGCATTTCTGACGTGGTCATCTCTGTTGAAAGTACGTATACAAATGAAAAACTTACGGTGAAACTCATTGTTGCCGTGTCATGGCTTGTACATGCAACTTCTGGGCTCACTTGGTAAGAGATTAACGTTGTGTCTTGATACAGGTTTGCTGCAATAATCATAACAAGTATCATAGTAACAACCATTACAACACGCCAGATAATAATGTACATATTCTTTAGGTAATACCTTTATAAATAATAACCATTTGGACACTCAGATCGCAGAAAGAGCAACGTTATCTCTATTTTTTCTATTTACCCGTAAACGAATTACGTCCCTTGGACATAAAATGTCAACGAGTATCATTTTGCGTGCCATAGAGTGCCAGTGGCATTTCTGACGTGGTCATCTCTGTTGAAAGTACGTATACAAATGAAAAACTTACGGTGAAACTCATTGTTGCCGTGTCATGGCTTGTACATGCAACTTCTGGGCTCACTTGGTAAGAGATTAACGTTGTGTCTTGATACAGGTTTGCTGCAATAATCATAACAATAATCATAGTTACAACCATTACAACACGACAGATAATATTGCACATATTCTATACGTAATACCTTTATAAATAATAAGCATTTGGACACTCAGATCGCAGAAAAAGCCACGTTATCTTTATTTCTTCTATTTCCCCGTACAAGGATTACGTCCCTTGGACATCAAATGTCAACAAGTATCATTCTGCGTGCCATAGAGTGCCAGTGGCATTTCTGACCTGTGCATCTCTGTTTAAAGTACGTGTACATATGAAAAACTTACGGTGAAACTCATTGTTGCCGTGTCATGGCTTGTACATGCAACTTCTGGGCTCACTTGGTAAGAGATTAACGTTGTGTCTTGATACAGGTTTGCTGCAATAATCATAACAAGTATCATAGTAACAACCATTACAACACGCCAGATAATAATGTACATATTCTATACGTAATACCTTTATAAATAATAACCATTTGGACACTCAGATCGCAGAAAGAGCAACGTTATCTCTATTTTTTCTATTTACCCGTAAACGAATTACGTCCCTTGGACATAAAATGTCAACGAGTATCATTTTGCGTGCCATAGAGTGCCAGTGGCATTTCTGACGTGGTCATCTCTGTTGAAAGTACGTATACAAATGAAAAACTTACGGTGAAACTCATTGTTGCCGTGTCATGGCTTGTACATGCAACTTCTGGGCTCACTTGGTAAGAGATTAACGTTGTGTCTTGATACAGGTTTGCTGCAATAATCATAACAAGTATCATAGTAACAACCATTACAACACGCCAGATAATAATGTACATATTCTATACGTAATACCTTTATAAATAATAACCATTTGGACACTCAGATCGCAGAAAGAGCAACGTTATCTCTATTTTTTCTATTTACCGTAAACGAATTACGTCCCTTGGACATAAAATGTCAACGAGTATCATTTTGCGTGCCATAGAGTGCCAGTGGCATTTCTGACGTGGTCATCTCTGTTGAAAGTACGTATACAAATGAAAACTTACGGTGAAACTCATTGTTGCCGTGTCATGGCTTGTACTTGCAACTTCTGGGCTCACTTGGTAAGAGATTAACGTTGTGTCTTGATACAGGTTTGCTGCAATAATCATAACAAGTATCATAGTAACAACCATTACAACACGCCAGATAATAATGTACATATTCTTTACGTAATACCTTTATAAATAATAACCATTTGGACACTCAGATCGCAGAAAGAGCAACGTTATCTCTATTTTTTCTATTTACCCGTAAACGAATTACGTCCCTTGGACATAAAATGTCAACGAGTATCATTTTGCGTGCCATAGAGTGCCAGTGGCATTTCTGACGTGGTCATCTCTGTTGAAAGTACGTATACAAATGAAAAACTTACGGTGAAACTCATTGTTGCCGTGTCATGGCTTGTACATGCAACTTCTGGGCTCACTTGGTAAGAGATTAACGTTGTGTCTTTATACAGGTTTGCTGCAATAATCATAACAAGTATCATAGTAACAACCATTACAACACGCCAGATAATAATGTACATATTCTTTACGTAATACCTTTATAAATAATAACATTTGGACACTCAGATCGCAGAAAGAGCAACGTTATCTCTAATTTTTCTATTTACCCGTAAACGAATTACGTCCCTTGGACATAAAATGTCAACGAGTATCATTTTG
>JAWPHD010013978.1:0-64353 GCA_037043455.1 Cyrtodaria siliqua | reverse complement strand
GGTGTTAGGGGATGCAAATGATATGTTCAATGTTTGATTTAATACTCGTATTTTGGTTGTCATACATTTAAATGAACGCATTACCTAGTTTTCTATATCAATTGACTAATGGTATCGCAGTAACATTTTCGTACACAAACAGGTATGAAAGGAGAAATCTGAAAATCGTCGAACACGATAAATACAAACAATATTGCCGTCTCGCTTTGATTGAGACTGTTCATGAACGGTAGTGAAACGTGTTTGCTACCATTCACGTCCTCTAGCCCCGAGTTGAGCAATTCTCAATATTTAAAAGGTCAGTAGTACAGAAATGTGAGCCATCCCAAAGATGGTATGCATAAGACGATGAAGTTGGAACCTTCAGTGAGATATATTCACACCATTCCATTGTCACAGTTTCTAACAAAACGCTTTGCCCTAAACGGAAAGGGCGAATTAACAAAATGGAATTTAGTTGAAAGCAGAGGTTATGAAGCCTGTGTATCACAGGTAACAGCCAAGACTAAATTAAAAAGCAGGCAACATATCCTAATGGTGATTAAACACTACTCAGAACCGTTTAGGCTGGAGTAGTGGTACCGCCTATTTGTAATTCAAGTAAGAAACCAAAGGTATTTGAAAATGTACTACCGTTATCTGTAAATATCGGGCTCAGCAATTTCTATTTATGATTGAAAGCAAGGGAGACGTTTTACCGCAGCCACACAGCATAGGCAACGCTACTGTGATATATAAAAAAGTGTGAAAGGAGGAATGGGAGGTCAACACATAATTCGCCAAAATATTTAGGCCCCAACACAATATTGGAGGGCGGCCAGGCCTTATGGTGAGACAGTGGATTGCCCCAACCCCATCTCCTGTTACTACGTCTAAGCTTCTCTTTGGCACGTTTTTTGAGAGATCGCCAGCTGGTTATGGTACCTACAGGAAAAATGATATATAGAGAAGTCAATTAAATTTAATTGAAAATGTCGTTGAACGGTCCATTAACCTAATCTTAGCTTATTAAACATCATAAAAATCTGAGAGCCATTTTTCATTTTTTCAAATGTATTTTTAAGATTCGTTTACAATCTGTATGTCTACAATATTTGCTTCTTTGCTTTAAAACCTATGCCCTTGCACAACCAAAAGTGTGAGGATGTAAACGATGCTTTACAAAAAACACTATCTCGGGATGACGTTGAAAAACCGATGCCGACACTTGAGATTGCTATATTGTTTTTATGGAAACGACACGTAAAGCCCTTTCCGAAAATATAAACTTTGCCTATGTTCCGATTCGAAAAATGTTCGTGACCTACGTTCGGTGTGAACCCCATACCGACTGTTAAGGATACTTCCGGTTCTATACCAGACATATCTCACTCGTGTCCATTATGTCGTAATAACGTCGAAACAATCAGTACGTTTCCTGATAGATTTTACAAACTATCACTCAAAATCTAGATACGATTCTTGAAATCTTAGAAGAAAACAAGCAAGCTTATGGTGGCCGGAGCAATTGTTCTATTTTTAAAATAAATATAAACTATAAATATGGTTTTTAGGTATGGTGGAGACTCGTGTTTTCAGTGTTACTTGAGTTTTCGGAGTATTTAATAAAATGATAATACAGAAATGTACTAGTGATACAATCAATTAAAATGGCATAGATTCTTCGTAAAACAAGTCTGACCTATTAAATTTCAGTAAAATTATTTTTTTCCGCTTTGCATTATGGGTCTTTTTTTATATAAAATGGAAGTGAGGGGTCACCTCGAAGAAAGTACCTCATAGAAGTGTGATGTTGGCTTCTTAAATTAGTTTTGACAAAAGAAAAATAAATAAAATCGTTCAAATAAAGACCTTTGTATCTAGGATTATGCTTTTTGTTTACACTGAGTTGTTTTTCAAGCCACATCTGTGTTTCAAAATAATAAATATAAACCTTGTGAGACGACCCCCCGAAAACATCAGGCCAGTTTATATTTATAAAAATGGCCGACATGTACTCATAAAACCCCTAATATCTCATACATCGTGAGTAAAATAATGAGAAAAAACATGTTTTATGTGTTAATGAAATATGTTTCTTCAATACTAACATCGTATGTTAAATAGTGTTTATAGTTTTAGTAATGCTGTCGCGGCACGATCGTCTTAATACCCCGAAAACAGGGGCCACCATCATATTTAACTATTAAAGTGGAAGTTTGCGACTACGGCGATCAACGATCATTCTTGATACTTAAGTGCAGGACATGTTTGAACCAAACCAAGTGAGGGGGAGTTTTTGACTGTGGCGATCGCTCTTGCCTTTTAAGAATGGTAAATATTGGGTCTCTTACAGGTTAAGTGCGGAGGGTTGAGACTTCGACCACCAGTAAACTACATCCTTGGAACGGTTTAAAAAAGGCCGCTGGGGTTTAAACCAGGGTCTAGGGTGCACCAAACCTCACACTTACCCTACTGTTAACACACTAAAACGGGAAAGTGTAAATAAAGAAATCCCCGCCATGAACTATTCTCTAACCAACAAATCAGAATTAATAGGCAATATAAGTAAAACATAAAGATGCTCGAGTACATATAAATACAAAAATAAAATAGCCTAGAAAGCCACAAATAAGGTACTCAATGACTTGACAGATGCCAGAGCAACAATAGAATAAACTATTGAGGGCACGACAAGACATGACTACAGACAAACATCAAACGTCACCGTCCTTTTGGGCTTTAGGTAGACGTCATCATAGGGTTCAGAAAGGAGCATAATGCAGTGTCATTTCCTCTTTCGTCACCATTGTCCTCATCGATCATTTCCAATTTGAATATTTGAATACATATGTGTGCTTGTATGATTGAGAACAAATAAAACAACATTTTAAAAATGCCTTGCTTAAACTAACGCATACAACTATCCGGATTTTAAATGCTTATTAAATATTTATCTCTGTCATAATTAGCTCAAACGTTTAACTCGTATACTAAAGCGGTAATCGAATGTAATCCGATCAGGTTGAGTGTGTGTTTGATTTTCATTGTCTTTGATGAATCTGTTAAAGATATATTGATGACGTGTTTATGATTTGTAACGTGAAATTATCAATTAAAAGTAGTGTTTCATTATGTATGTACTGTAATGGATAACGTAAATCAACGCTATAATACCTGAACCAAAGTGTTTTTTCTTTGGGGAAAATGTTGGGGAAATCATACGTAAAATATATGTGTATCAATTGAATCAAACAACTGTATCATTTGGACTAAAGAAAAAATATCAGCCGGTATAAAAACTTAATTATACATCACTGCGACTTGTTAAATAATCATAAATTCTATTAATCGTAAAAAGCTATGTTTCTACCATATTAAACCTCTAAAAATGTATTAAACATGTTATGTATTGTGTACGTGTTATTTTCCTTACAAACTACTCTTGTTTCTTCTGTGAAAACACTATTAAATACAAGAATATTGAACTTTGGGTAACCAGTATCTAGTGCACTAATCCTTAGGCGGTTATCGTTCAATCCAACATCGGACACAATTTCATTTGAAGGTACAATCACACCATAATAGGTAAATCGACACTGTATGTTGTTCGTTTAAACCAGTAATTTACACTTACCTCAATCTGTAGGTGTCGATTCTTACAGATGGCGGAATATATACAGTAATGGTTCTACCCAGAAAAAAGTCAGTGGTCTGCCTTCACCACAAAAAAATCGACCTTTGAAAAGTTTATCAAAAGAGGTTATGACCCTATCATTTTGCAACATACTGTATGTTTAGTGGTTGACCCATTTGCAGTTCGCCGATTTGCTTTCCTCTTTGATTGTGCGATGACCGGACAGATTGTTGACCCTATGATGAAGTCTACCTAAAGCCCAAAAGGACGGTAACGTTTGATGTTTGTCTGCAATTTTGTCTTGTAGTGCCCTCAGTGCTTTATCCATTTGTCATTAAGTACTTACTTTGTGGCTATTTTTTATTATATATACATGGTCATTTATGTGTTTGACTTATATTGTATATTAATGCTGCCTTGTTTGTTAGAGATTATAACCCTGCGGGGATATTTTTATTTAGACTGTCCAGTTTTTGGGGATGACAATAGGGTAAGAGTGAGGTTTGGTGCACCCTAGAACCAGGTTTAAACCCCCAACGACCTCTCTTGCCACTGACAGTCCCAAGGCGGTAACCCTATTGTATACCCATTTGTGTTTGTGATGTCTTATCTTGCTTTTTATTCATCTTAAAAATGTTCTTTGTTTCTGTGTGTGTTTGTGGTTGACTGTCGTCCTGGCATGCTACTCATATATATATATATATATATATATATATATATATATATATATATACTCATTTAAACAAGCAACATTTTTTTGATTTTCGCTTAGTTTAGTACTTTTTTGTTCAAATCAAGATTGTATTTGATGTGTTACGGGTAAAATGTAACAAGAAATTAAGTAAAACCAGCAGCAACTTTTTTTCAAATATAATCAACACATTTATTCAAATACTACAAAGAAACATATTCACTTACAGAAATAGAATACATAAAATAGACCCAGTATTTCTTAAAAATCCATAATACGAATAACATCCATATCATATTATCAAGTGTCACTTTAATTAATTATACAGTGAAAAAGACAAAATACAACAGAAAGGGTGGTGAATAAAGGGTTAAACACTTGGAAACGGTCAGTCGGCAATAAGGGCTACATATTAGCTTGAATCGAGTGTATGTGTATACAATCCTCGCTATTATAAGACAGTGTAAACAAAACTACATCCCATCGAAAGGAAAAATAACAATAAAGTCCACATCCAGAGAAGTTGCAGACAAAGAGAAAACCAATCTAGGGTACCACCAGAAAACCCGAGGGACGAAAGCTCATGCTCTCCCCACCTCCCTTGGTCGGTGTTTCAGTAGGTGCAGTCATAGTCCCAAGATGTTTTCCAGTCATCGTACAAGGGAAAAGGGAATTGTAGTGACAGACTGTAGAGGGGTCAATAACTAAACACGCAGTGCGTTGTAATACTAACGAATCGTACCCTTTTCTGAAGAACTTCCTGATTTATTTTGTAAAGTGGTCAGGAAATCTGCCAGAAACATTTAACTGACGAAGTTTATAAACCGCATTGCCATAAAATAAGGGTTGCGATATTCTTAGTCGCAGAAGAGTTTTAAGGTTGGTGTTGTATTTCTACATTTAATGTTCGTTGCGGCGGTAGAATTTTGAGAAAGATCTACCTAGTTTGTGAAACGAAAGCCCTGCTGAAGAAGTTTATTTGTAATAACTTGATTTCGATCATTGAAGTCTATAAAAAGAAATATAAAAAGATCGGACAGGGAAAGTAGCATTCAAGGAAGACAGTCAACCACAAAACACAGAAACAAACATGCAAACAGACAAACAAGAAGGCAAAAGTAATAATAAAAGGTAAACGACATCACAAACACAAAAGGGTTGACAATAGGGATATCGCCTTGGAACGGTCAGTGGCAAAGTAGGCCACTGGTAACATCATTACAAGCTCTTGGAAAACGAATGAGCTGTGAGATATAAACTCAGCTCGGGGTACATCCCCATCCAGGTGTGGATAGGTAACGATGTTAAAGTTGACATCATCTAGATACCGAGATGTATTATTAAACGCATCAATAACTTCAATCTGGCTAGCAGGTGACAAACCCAATATAAAATCTCGTTCATCGCTGTACAAAAACGAATCTGCGACAAGTGGCGCACAGTTAGAACCAATAGGAATACAAACAACCTGGCGGTAAACGGTTTTACCGTAGCTTATAAAGATGTTATCGAGAAGGAATGATAACGCTTTACAAACACCGGCACAGGTCCACAAATTATAATGATCAATAGTTGTACCTTCTCTAGCAAATGTCTTCTGAATAAGCTGAAGCAATTTATCTTTGATTAGATTATGTGGTAGAGTAGCATATAGTGTGGAAAAGTCGTAGGTGCTTAGAGAATATGCATGAAAATGCTTACACCGTAGTTTATCATGGACCTCTTCAGAGTTTTTGATAGACTAAAACAGATTGATTCCTGTTTCATAAGCTTTTCTGCAGTACTTAAAGTTGTCAAATGTCCCTTTAATCCAATTTGACTTCAGGTCTTTCCTGGTCTATTAATTCACAAAAGTCCAAATGTCCAAATAATCTAATAATCCAATGTTGCTAGTCCTCTCACAATATATTTTAATTCACAAGCATTCAGTATTTTGAAGTTCTCAATTAAAATAATGAATCAGATATTCCACTTTGAATACTAATACGGAAACCAAACAACACCACCAAAATGCTGTATTTATATTAACATGGAACATTCTAGATTAAAGAATGATCTGTAACAATCTACAAATACATGTAAACAATAATTTAGAAATTACTAGCATATGACATAAAGTGTGCTAGATGTCAATCAAACAATCTGTCCTAAACGAGTACACAATCCAGCTATGTATATATGTGCTAGTAATAAAAACCAGCTGGTTCAGTAAAATACACACTTATACAGCATTATATATATGAGGGTAACATATGTTAGATGTTAGTATACAAGTCTCTTTGTCCCAAAGGTTAACATGTGTCGATAAACAATTGCATAAGATTTACTCTACTTCTTTCAGTTGAAACACATTTAACATAAACATCCTTAATATCTCTAGAAATTAAAACATTATCAAGTGTGGCGTTTTCAAATTTACTTAACATGTAAAAATGACGAAACACACCATTTAAACAACCTACCAACCAACCGACCGACCGACCGACCGACCGACCGACCGACCGACCGACCAACCAACCAACCAACCAACCAACCATCGTTTAACAATACAGTAGCATACATTCTTGTTTTATTTCAAGACCGTGGTACACGATAAGAATAAAAAGAACGATATAAAAATCGGACAGGGAAAGTAGCATCCAATGACGACAGTCAACCACAAAACACATACACATGATCCTATCATTTTGCAACGTACTGCGTGCTTGGTGGTAGACCATTTTACTGTTCGCCACTATGCTTTCCTCTTTAATTGTACGATGACCGGACAGGCTGTGGACACTATGATGACGCCTACCTAAAGCCCATTTGGACGTTGGCGTTTGATGTATGTCCGCGGTCTTGTCTTGTCGTGCCCTCGTTGTTTTTTTCTCTTGTTGCTTTGGCTTTTGCCAAGTCATTGAGTACCTACATTATGGCTTTTTAGGCTTTTTTTATTTTTTATTTATATATACACGAGCATCTAGGTATTTTACTTATATTGCCTTTTAACGCTGCCTTGTTGGTTAGATATTATTGCATGGAGGGGATTTCTTTATTTACACTGTCCCGTTCTGGGATGACAATAGGGTAAGTGTGAGGTTTGGTGCACCCTAAAACCTGGTTTAAACCCCCAGTGGCCTTTTTGGCCACTGACCGTTCCAAGGCAGAAACCCTATTATCAACCCTTTTGTGTTTGTGATGTCGTTTGCATTTCTTTTACTTTTGCCTTCCCATTTGTCTGTTTGCGTGTTTGTTTTTGTGTTTTGTGGTTGACTGTCGTCATTGAATGCTACTTTCCCTGTCCGATTTTTATATCTTTCTTGTCAATCTTCAATATGTCATCCAGATACCGAGAGGTGTTTTTAAAGGCTTCATTAACATATGCCTGGGTATCTGGTGAAAGACTCAACATAAAACCTCTTTCGTAGCAATATAAAAACAAATCTTCAACTAAATACTGGATTCCTAAATTACACAAACAGCCTTATACTTGCTACTTTATTTCTAATTCTAGTGACTGCACAACTAAAACCATCTCCAAACTTTTAAGTTCTTGTCTTATTGTCGTTAAGATACTTCGTTATATCCAACCTGTGACAATGAATACCATTTAAATATGCGTTTTAAACACAAGTTAAAGGCATTAATTTAAGCACTTTCATTATTTATTTTATATATAGAATATATAAAGAAAAATCAATAGAAAAACTGCCATAGTTTATTAATTATTTTAAATTGAAAAACTGCCATTTTGGGCATCCGCACAAATATTCAGATACGCAATTAAATATTATCAATAGCAATGTAATCTTCAAAGTCTTATCTAGGGCTGCTGTAAATCCAGTTTTAAAGTTTTTTAAATTTGAACACCACTTACTTAAAACTTTACAAATATTATACATGAACACATTCTCAAAATCAATTTTCAATGACCATTATGTAGGTGACAATTTATAGAGATTCCTGAAGGTTTACATTAGCATGACATAATATAACAGCCAACCTAGTCTTAGGTAGTTGCAGTTCATGCATGGACAAGAACAATACTATTAATGGAATATAACATCTGTTTACCTACCTGGCACCTCATTTTTTCAATTTTTCAAGCATCAACTAAGCATGCTAAGTAACACATATACATTTACAATATGGTCTCTATATTTCTCGGAGACTCCTCTGTGTTTAGTCAAATTTGAGCCAAAATGAAATGAATTTCAAAATGTTGGATTTCAACTGCCCTTGATAAGACTGAGAGGATTATATGGATGATATTTGTTTTTAATTTAAGGTTGTGGATATTTCTAGGCCGATGCACAAAAAATGCAATGCTTTAAGGTCGAATCGTACATAAATGGTAACATGTTTTAGAACAGTTTAATTTTTTATTCTTCATTTGCTCTTATATATGTCTTGTAAAATGGAAATCTATGTGTTGCTTTATTATTATTATTTTAATAAAACCATCCAAAAGAAATTTTCTGTTTCTCAGGAAGGAATCACCGAATTTAACATTTTGAATATCCTTAAAAATCACTTAAACAATAGCTTGCTCAAGCATGACAACCCTTGGAAAAATTCAGGAGACGTTATTGATAAAATCTGGAATCAACATCAATACTTACTGAAAAGGGGATCCCTTGGAACTAACAAACGCAAACAAGACAGAGAAGTATCAAACTCGCTTTTCTCCTTTCATACTCTTTTTTATTGAGTTTGTCTATGAGAGGAAATATAAGATGCAATACATCTTCAACCCTCTAACACCGGCTTAAGCGGTATTCTACTTTAAAGCCACTGTTTACAGCTGCCACACAGCACTGAACAAACGCTAGTGTGAATATCAATAAATACTGCAAAGGGGATCATTTGAATCAACAAATACAAACAAGAAAGAAAAGTAGCAGACTCGGTTTTATTGAGTATGTTAATGAGAACTTATAGAAGTTCCACGTATAAGTACTTATGACTTTTCAACTCTTTATACAACCTTACCACATCACCTTATAAAAGTATTATATAACATATTAATCTCATTCAAAAAACTTTCGCTAGAGAAAGAACTACATTACAGTTTTGGCCTTGAACAATATTAAAATGCGTTTTTAATGCACTTTATACAATACACTTTGTGGACTTTCCAAGAAGTGAAACACTCACTGTCCTATTAGTTAATATTTTCGTCAGGTACCGTCTATTGGTACGAACTGTGCACCTCTTGTAGCAGATTTGTTCTTGTATTGCTATGAATGAGATTTCATGTTGAGTCTTTCATCCGATACTCATGCAAATGTAATTGAAGCCTTTAATGACAGATCTCGGTATTATTAATAATATCTATCCTTAAGAATTTCAGCTCAACAAAGCTGACATTTTTGATATTATCTTTTTATTTTCTTGATTTACATCTCCCTAATGAAAATGGCGAAATATTTAGTAAAATCTATGACAAGAGAGATGATTTTAATTTTGATATTGTTAATTATCCCCATTAAGATGGGGATGTTCCCCGAGCTACTTCTTATGGGGTTAATGCTTCTCAACTTATTCGTTTCTCTAGAGCTTTTAATCGTGTTGAGGACTTTAATATTTGTGAAATTTGAATAACTCAAAGTCTACTCTAGCAGTGCTACCGTTACCATCAACTTAAAAACAAACTTTGAAAATGTTATTATCGTAACCCTGATCTACTTTTAAAATAATTTAATTACCCTTCTGCGACAAGGACTATCACAACCTGACTTATAAGGAGATGTGATTCGTAAGATCCCTGGACATAGTCACTTTCAAACAATCTTTATCAAGTCATTTTGCAACGCCCTGTAGGTTTAGTTGTTGACTTATTTACAGTTCGCCAATATGCTTTCCTCTTTTATTATGGGATGACCGGACAGATTGTGGATCCTATGATGACATATCTAATTACATATAGGACGGTAGCGTTTGATGTTTGCCCTTAATCAGCTATTGTCTTACCCTAAGGGTTTGTTCTCTTGTTGCTCTGACTTCTGCAAGCTATTGAGTACTTACTTTGTGGCTTTCTATGGTTTTTTATATTATATATATATATACATGATCATTTATGTGCTATACTTATATTGCCTATTGAAGCTACCTTGTTTGTTAGAGATTATATCAGGTGGGAATATCTTTATTTACACTGTCCCGTTCATTGGGATGAACTAGGGTAAGAGTGAGGTTTGGTGCACCCTAGAACCTGGTTGGATTAACCCCTTAGCGGCCTTATTTTACCACTGACCGTTCCAAGGCGGTAGCCCTATTTTCAACCTTTTTTGTGTTTGTGTTAAGATGACCCAGCAATCTTACGACCAAATAACAAACAAGCGCCTTTACAGATCGCCGTAATTTGTGTACCTCTGTATTCGTGATCTTGATTGAATGTATTCCATGAATGCTACACTCCCTGTTCGAAGTCTATTAAAATCGTTATAATGTTTATCAAAAGAGTTTATGACCCGATCATGTTGCAACGAACTACAGTTCGTCACCTTGCTTCCCTTGTAGTTTGTAAGATGACTGGGCGGATTTTGGGCTCTATGATGAAGTATACGTAATGCTTCAAATCTATGTACCTCAACGTATTAGTTTATCTAGAGCTTGTGGAGCAATTTAATATTCGTAATCTTTGTATAACCAAAAATCTGCTCCATCAGGCCTACCGTTACATTAAACTTCGTAAAACCATTGCAAAATGTTATTATCGTAACCCTGATCTTCTTTTCAAATATAAAAGTAATTTAAGAACTCTTCTGCGACAAGGACTATCACAACCTGACTTTTATGGTGATGTGATTTATAAACTTCGTAGGATCCTTGGTCGTGATCACTTTCATACTATCTGTGTTAAACTAACTTGTTAAAAGGTTTATCAAAAGAGGTTATGACCCTATTGCAACGAACTGCATGCTTGGTGTTACACTTCGCCACTATATTTTCCTCTTTAACTGTGCGATGACCGGACAGGATGTGGACCCTATGATGACGTCTGCCGAAAGCCCAAAAGGACGGTGACGTTTGATGTTTTGTCTGCAATCTTGTCTTGTTGTGCCCTCAGTGGTTTATCCTCTTGTTGCTCTGGCTTCTGCCAAGTCACTTTTTAGACTATCTTTTTTGTATTTATATATACTCGAGCACATTTGTGTTTTACTTATATTCTCTATTAATGCTGCCTTGTTGGTTAGAGTTTAGTTCATGACGGGGATTTCTTTATTTACGCTGTCCCGTTTAATTGGGATGGCAGTAGGGTAAGTGTGAGGTTTGGTGCACCCTTGAACCTGGTTTGTTACCGATCATGCATTCTGTCTCTAAGCTGAGAAAAACTCAATAGTTAAAATGTCCTATCCCCTAGATAAATGCATATGTCGGTGAACATGGAACCTTCACTGTGGTATTTTCAAACAATACCATAATCGCCGGAGCATTGTCCCAGTTCCCAACAAAATGCTTTGCCCTAATTGCGAAAACAATGGCCGAAATTTATTTTGGAGCAGAGTTTTTGAAGCATGTACAGTCGAAATATTAAATTAAAATGCAAATCACATATCCTAAGGGTAAAATACTGTTGGATTGGAATCATCTATCCGAAATTAAGTAAGTAAAGAGTTAGGTTGTGTGCACTTATTTCCACTGACAGTTCCAAGGCGAGATCCCTAGTGTTAATTATTTTCACTGACAGTTCCAAGGCGAGATCCCTGTTGTCACTTATTTCCACTGACAGTTCCAAGGCGAGATCCCTATTGTCACCTTGCCTCTTATTTATCTGTGTAGTTGTTGTTGTTGTGTTTTCGTTGTGTTAATTTTGTCGTTGAAATCTTCACTTTTCTGTTCGACTTTTATATCAACTTTTATAGAATCATGAAGTTAAAAAAAATCAAGGCGACATTTATTTAGATCGACGTTTGTTTTTCTTTCGGGCTAGTGCTTGTGTGAAATCATACGTAACATTAAATATAAATATAATTAACCGATACTAGCCGTTGGATAAATAAAAAACTTCTACCGGTACAAAATAAATAATTATAAATACCTGCGCATTACAAATAATCGTAATTCTAATTAACTGTTAAAAATTATTATCGTTTTTAAAATGCTGTATTTATACCATATTCAATCTCTAAAAAAAGTATTAAAACATATTTTATTGTGTACGTGTTATTTGCCTTACATAATACCCCAGTTTCTTCGGTAGAAACACAATTAAATCCAAGAATATTCTTTTAATTGTTACTTGCGATGCGAAGGCTTCATAACCGCTGCTGCCAACTAAATTCCAAATTTGTTTATTTCGCTCTTCGGGGCATATCATTTTATTAGATACTGGGACCATACACCGCTGGACATAGAATAATGGCAGTAAATATGGCATGTCCACCGCCATATTATCTTACGGATGGCGGGATGTATTAGTCAAAAAATAATATGTGTTCTGCATCCACCACAAAAGTACCTACCGTCATATATGCTTCGTCTAGCATAAGGACATACCAAAGTAACCCAAAGGCACCACGTGAGTCTCGAATTCGTGATATTAGGATTCAGTGTCGACCCTGTTATCCACTTATTGTGTGTGAATGTATTTGGTTTTATAAATCAAAGCGTCATAAACAGGTTAATACTTTATTGAGAAATGTGTAGAACACAAGTATTCAATGCAATATTATGTTTATTTGCTTTAGGGATGAATGGCAATATTGATATAATTTTAACAGGCGCTGTACCTTAAGTTTTTCTAGGTAACTTGCAAATCATTATTATTAATATTAACTCGTACCAAACCTATCGGTTTTGCGAATGATCATTTGTAGATTATATTGAACCAATTATATAAAAATCAGTTAAAAAATGAGTTTTACATTTCAAGCATGTTTAAAGTTAAAGGATACTGGATTAATAAATCAAAGGGCTAATTTTTACGTTTGATAACTTCTTCAAGATTGCCGTTAGTCCCTTTAAACGTCAATCCTTATAATCATATCACATTTTAACAATTGTATCCTTCAAAGTCCTAGCGACCAACATGCTCCGTATTTTTGAGTCACTTTGTTAGAACAAGGAATGGTATATTGTGTAGACGGGTAAATGTCACTTAATCGTAACCCTGATCTTCTTTCCAAATATAAAAGTAATTTAAGGTCTCTTCTGCGACAAGGACTATCACAACCTGACTTCTATGGTGATGTGATTTATAAACTTCTTGGTCATGATCACTTTCATACTATCTTTGTTAAACTTGTTAAAAAGTTCATCAAAAGAGGTTATGACCCTGTCATTTTGCAACGTACTGCATGCTTGGTGGTGGACCCTTTTACAGTTGTTCGCCACTATGCTTTCCTTTTTAATTGTACGATGACCGGACAGGCTGTGGACTCTATGATGACGCCTACCTAAAGCCCATTGGAACGGTAACGATTGGTTCGTGTCTATTATATTTCTTGTCGTGTCCTTAATGGTTTATTCTTTTGTTGCTCTGGCTTCTGCCAAGTCATTGAGTAACTTCATTGTGGCTTTCTATGTTATTGTTTTTTAGTATTTTATTTACACGAGCATATTTGTGTTTTACTTATATTGCTTATTGATGCTGCCTTTTAGGTTAGAGATTAGATAATGGCGGGGATTCTTTATTTACACTGTCCCGTTTTAATGGGGTGACAGTAGAGTAAGTGTGAGGTTTGGTGTACACTAAATGCGTTTTGAAGTTCACTTTCAAGTGAGAAAATAAAATACCTTTTGAGTGCTTAGCATTAGTTTAACTGTATGATATGTTTACTTCGAGATAAAATAAAGTTGTCAGTAACGAAGAAAAATACAAAAAGAAAATGTTTGCCTCACAATCAAAATTGACTTCAGAATAAATACAAGGATGACGTCATTCAAGCTTAGCATGGTCAAATTGCCTTCTTCATTGGCCAAAAAGAGAGCCAGATGGCTTTGAATCTCTCTCATGGTGGCATTGAACAATAACATAAATTGGTGAGACGAAAGAAGTCTTGCAAGTTTTCTGATATAAGTCATTATAAAACTGTTGTTCAGTGTCTATATATAGTTTTGAAGCACGGGGCGGGGCAAATCTGCACCACAAGAGTCACAGTTTTATCAACTTCGAAAGAGGGCAACAGCTAATACTACATCCATTCAATAAGAACGTCATTCCCCGATATATCCTATGTTAACTGTAAAGCATGTCGACCATTGGATGCGGTCAAATTGGACCCAAATGTCATAATTTGAACGAACTTGGTAAAGGTCATATGCTAATGATACAAGAAAAAACATAAAATTCTGTAAGAAAAACTATTCGTCCAAGAGCACGTTCAGACTGAACTCCAGGGTTACCACAGGACACCATAAGTTGCTTCTGAAAGCACAATATCGGAAAACCAGCTCTTTTAATTTCAGATAAGACGTTAAGTGAAAGATTTTTTGATATCTGTAAAACTCCCATGGTACGGCGAAAATATTTCCAGGGTGGCAATTTAAACCAAATTGACAGACGTTTTTGATACATGTAGTATATGAGACCTTTATGTCTTGTGGTCTAATAGAAGATGATTGTTCACGTTTCTCTGAAATAAGTGCGTCACCTGGGTGGAGTGGGGCCATTTGGTATAGGACCATAAGTTCATGCTATAAGCACCATATAAAACGTCTAGCTCTTTTGAATTTAGGAAGTGTTTGAAAATTAATGTCCTGTGCGGACCTACGGTGCCACTGCGCTTGGGTGCTGCGATTTCTATAATACTATTTTCCTTATCAAGCAGGGTTCCAATGATCAGTACATGAAAAATGCTTATTAATACTCAAGTTTCCGCATCTGTTTGATCAAGATCGATTCAGGACGTTTCGGCACCAAACCATTTCGGCATCTCTTTTAGTTTTTACCTTAGACGTTTCGGCACCCATTTATATTTGAGTATTATAATGAAGTAAAGAAGTAAAGAAATTAAATATTTTCTATAAGATCACTTGTAATTCATTTAAAATGCAAATTTGATTGCCATAAGGGCAACTCCGAAGCGGTTTTAAGCCTGAATACAACTAAAACATGAACATAAAAAGGGCCCATATGATAACCACTTGTAAAATTTAAGTAAATATGACTTTAATATTATATTGTAGCATGGTCACTGAAATTCCCTTTGTAATAGCTCAGGTGTAAATCATTTAAATGAAAATACTTGAATATGTTCCCTTTAACATGTATAATAATGTATACTTAAGACTAAATAAAAACGAATCTGTATTCGTAAAGTATCTTTTAATTTTTCACTTTACCTTCCTGTCATCTCCATATCGACGGCTACAGGTACGTGACTTAAACAAAGCCTCCACAAACTATCCCATTATTAAAAATATAAAAAGATCGGACAGGGAAAGTAGCATTCAAGGCGGACAGTCAACCACAAAACACAGAACCAAACACGTAAACAGACAAACAAGAAGTCAAAAGCAATAACTCGAGGTAAAACTGAGACGCCCGGTATATGGCCAAATATGATCACAGGGTCATCATTTGAACACACGTGGTAGTAGACAGGCTAAAGCTTCATACAATATACGAAAGCATTAAGCCTTTTGGTTGTTTCCCTGTATAACATATACATGTAAACATATGATCCCTGAAGCTAAATTTTACCACAGGGCCACCATATTAACAAACCCATAAGCCTAATATGCTACATGCAAAATAGAAATATTGATCACTCTATTTTCGATAAACACATTTAAAACTACCAACGAATGATATTTGTTAAGTTTTAAAAGGTTCCAGCATCCTTCGTAAAAAATATATTTTTACAATGAAGAATTTCAGTATAGTTCACTGACAATATGAAGTGTTTGGCATTGAATAATTACGAGTTATTAACTCAATCGAGGCTTGCAACTCCAAAAGACTATCAATACAGCACTTGTTACAGGTGTGTGTACTTCAATAACTGCTCCTCTGGTGTATATCTTCTTTCATGTGGTCCCGTTTCCTTCAATGTGAGCGATATTGCAGACTGACAAGGCTCATCTATCGCGTTGGTTAGGTTAGGAGCTACTTTGAAGTATAAAGAAACGGAAAGCGTTGAGTTTCAAAAGAAAAACAACAGTACATGTCTATCCAACCTGAATGGCTGTTGAAGTTACTGTGAAAGAAATTAAATAATTAATTAATTGCATTGTTGGACTACCAGCCGCAATTGGATGGTCAGACTATTCAGAAAACCGCTTGATTTGTTAAATGACTTATGCATTTAACGTTTCAACGTCAAACGTTGGATCTTTTGTGCAAATAAGCATCCACACAAACTGAAAGGAACAACAAAACGCAATGCTATAGACATGACACAATTTCAATGATATAATACTTATCTAGTCAAACAGTTTATACTTATCGAAACCAATACTTAGAAAGTTATTGAATTTAATAGGTATACGTTGTTGTAACGCTTGACGACTCGCTTGTTTCAAATACTATTTAGCCATACAAATGTAATAACTTATAAACATGCAATAAACACGTACACTGAGCAAAGAAATAAATTTCCTCCATGTTTAAGCTAAATTATTAAAGATATCCACCGTTTTCAGAATAAAACCTATACAGAAAATTATATTTATTTATCTGTGGACAAGATTCAGTTTTCAAAATTATGCTGCAATCTAAAGTTTTGGTGTGGCACGCTAGCAAAGTCTAAATTGAAAATCACAATCATTAAAAGTCTCGGTTAGTAATGTTTAGAGGGTAAAATTTAACTAAATATTTGCGAGCTGGATCAATAAAATTTAATAAAGGGTATGATTAACATTTACAGAACAACATCAACGTCCTTCCATGGCCTGCGATTTCCCTTGATTACAATCCAATAGAGCACATCTGGGATGAGCATAGGGTCGCAGAGCGAGATCCAATCACCAAGTCGACAGTCTTCAAGATCTGAAACGGGCCGCACGCACTTACTGCACGTTACGTTGCGTCAGTGCGCCGCAGAATAATGGCCTGCATTCGTGCAAATGGTAGTCACACCCGTTATTAAGTTTATTTGATCTAGATGGCAAACTTTTAGTTAAATCTTACACTTCAAACCCTTTAATTTTGTGATTTTCAATTTTGAATCTGCAACTTAAATCCAATTATCATTTTAATAAATGTTATTATATTACAGAAAATTGCTTAATATATACTTTCTAAGAATTGTGACCACTATAGTTCTCCATATATACTCTTGTATATTCTTGTGGCAATTCTAATTACTAATACATTTGTATTATAGTTTTATTTAAAAACGTAAAACTAATCCATATATGTATATTGTTTGTTCATGTTCATAATAATTTTGTCTTTCACAAACAATTATTTAACCATATTTTCACATTTCATGTCACATTTGTTTATATTATATGTATGTCTCTCCACACTTGGAGGTAATAAAGAATATCTATCTATCCATCTACTAACCGAGACCGTTAATTTTGTGATTTTTTAATTTAGACCCCTTGCGATTTTGCTAGCATGCCACACCAAAACATTAGATTGCAGTAATTTTGACAACTGAATTTTGTCCACAGATAAACAATCTTAATTTTCTGTATATGTTTCATACTGAAAATGGTGGATATCTTTAGTAATTTAACATAAACATGGAGGAAAGTTTCTTATGATTCTCTGTATTGTGTATAGTTATACTGCTTTGCCTGTTTTCACCCGCCTACAAAGAGACTTAAACAGCACAACCAATTAACAAATGTTAGTCCCATGGGAATATATACTCGTACCTTTATTGTCAATCCTTAATGTTCAATTTCCGAATGCCAGTTTCTTCTGCTTTAAGTTTGCCGTAAAGATTTTCCATGAAATCTTCAGCCAAGTTGATCAATTGGCCTAGTGCAAACAGAGCCAAGATACTGATGTTGTCGTTTAGCTGCAGTTCGTTCTCATAGTTCCTCACATGAAGTATGTGACCACGTGGAAGCCCGAATATCTCAGCAGCTTTGTCCACTTGTTTCAGAACGGCTTCATTTTTGAATACGGTGGATACGTCAGATTGAACATCTTTACAAAGTTTGTATACTTTCGTCAATAGAATCGACTGTAGGATGCCTAGAAAAATAAGGGTAAATAAATAAAATTCAAATACTTCAATGAACACGCATTTTTTCATCACCGTGTCTATATTGTTGGAGTGATGCTGCTAGATTTCAAAATTATGTTTTCCTTATAAGTGGCCTTACTATTTTGGTAAAAAAGAAAATCTAATAGCGCGAATGAAACATTTCGTAGATGGAAAAAATGGATTCACGGGCAAATCAACTGTACATCTCATACACTGGTGTACGAGTTTGACCATTCTTGTTTGACAAGGATGTTTGATTTTGATTCGGACTTTAAAGGCTCCTCTATTCAATTATACTTTATTTCACAAAACTAAGTACCATTAAAATTCAGATTTTATGTGATAAAATATTTCAAAAATTGCCATAAATACTGTTCTGTGGCCAATATTAAGTTATATTGTGAAGATGAGAAATTATTCGCAAAGAGAGCAGCAATCACGAAAAGAAATATAAAAAGATCGGACAGGGAAAGTAGCATTCAAGGAGGACAGTCAACCACAAAACACAGAAACAAACACGCAAACAGACAAAAAAAAAGAAGGCAAAAGCAATAATAAATGCAAACGACATCACAAACACAAAAGGGTTGACAATAGGGCTACCGCCTTGGAACGGTCAGCGGTAAAGTAGGCCACTGGGGGTTTAAAGCGGTTCTAGGGTGCACCAGACCGCACAATTACCCTACTGTCATCCCATTAAATAGGACAGTGTAAATAAAGAAATCCCCGCCATGATCTAATCTCTAACCAACAAGGCAGCATCAATCGGCAATATAAGTAAAACACAAATATGCTTGTGCAAATATAATACAAAAAAACAACAGCCTAGAAAGCCACAATGAAGGTACTCAATGACTTGGCAGAAGCCAGAGCAGTAAGAGAATAAACCATTAAGGGCACGACAAGAAAGATCATAGACAAACATCAAACGCCACCGTCCCAATGGGCTTTAGGTAGGCGTCATCATAGGGTGCATCCCTTTGATTATGCTTGCTTCGTTGTGTATTCTTAAAAGTAGTTATATCATACACTGTTTTCCTCTTTTAATATAATAATAAATACTGAAAAGGTGATCCCTTGGAAGCAAGAAACACAAACAGGAGAGAAAAGTAGCGGACTTGGTTTTATTGAATCTGTTCATGAGAGGTAATTATAAGATGCAACACCTCTCATGCCTCCTAGCACCAGATTAAGCGATATTCTACTTTAAATTAACATATGATGGGCTTGATGATTCTAAAGGTCTCTAACCCTAACCCTAAGTTCGTTTTCATTTCAGACTTATTTGTATCGTTCAATGTGAAGTTGGAATGCTTTATAAATAGTTGCCAATATAAGATGTATATGTCCATTCAGTTGATAATGTATGTTAAAATATAGCGTCTAATTTTGAATAAACTTTGAATAAATGTTTCAAGGAGGCGGAGCTACTAAGCACGCATCAAGTGTCTTAACAGAAAATATATATTCCTCTGTCTAAAAATAAACTGACAGTAATTGCCATTATTTTGCTTTCTTATCAATATCATTCTCCAAAGGCACATAATTGTTGGTACTATAGCAACGCGAACAATGTTAATATAAGAATTGATCAGCATGTTTCGCTTTTCGTGAAATACACGAAAATCGTATAAACACAGAAACAATGCGAATCAGTTAGCTGACTCTGATGCATTGTCTATCATGTTCACGTTACTCAATTGTTTGTTAATAATTCAACACAGTTAACATAACCTTTTTTTTTCATCATTTTCCTTGAATTTTTTCATTTTATGGAGAACCTTTGCCGGCAAGACATCCAGAGTAGTTGCATCAATCACAAACGCCACACAATGTATGTTGTCTCCTGCCGACGGCCTACTGATGAATCCGTGTGTGTCGGGTGTTATTGGCGATTCCGGATTGAACTGATAAAATATTTAGTTTCATTAACATTTTCAAATTGTACAAAATTATATTACGTGCATAAGATTGGCATGCAACAATGCATATAGATACAATTATACTTTCAAAAACGAAGTTTTCTGATATTTTCTTGGGTATACAGATGAAACTAGGTATACAAGTCGAACAGGAAATGTGCAATTCACAGAAAACGGTTAACAAGAAAAAATGCGAGCTGCCAGTTACAAGAAAAAAATGCGAGTTGCGAGTTACAAGAAAAAAATGCGAGTTGCCAGTTACAAGGAAAAAAAATGAGAGTTGCGAGTTACAAGCCGGAAAAGCGAGTTGCAAGTTACAAAAAGTATATATATATAATAAAAATAAGTAAAATCATTTCAATTAAATTTTATAAAGTTTGAACTGGAAAACACGAGGACTCCTTGTATTTTTGTTAGATCATCATGTTAATATGTATATGCTGCTAACAGTTGTACATTACATAAAAGTATAATAAGATCACAAAAGAACTTATTATTGCCTTAAAGCATCAGATGAATTAATAATAATGATAATTATAAACCAAAAACTAGCTGAGTCCTTGAGTTTTCCTGAGCAATATTATTTATGTTTATGGGTCATATTTGAATGGTGCATATTTGCATTGAATATGCTACTAAAACACAGTATGGTGGTGGAATTTGACTGTACACACATTTTTCTTCCAGATCACTCCCAGTCCCTTTACATCCTCAAATTCAAGTGACATTAATGCATGCTAGTGTTGCAGATTAATGGGCAATTATCACAGCATGTGGTCATTATTGACAATGCGCTTCTGGGTTATGTTTATACAACCAAAAGGTACTGTTTTATCTGCAGACACAACTGCATAAAACTGAATAATACAGAAAGAATTAACATATGATTTTGTATCTAAAATCAACATACAACTAGGTGTTAGCAGATACCTATAAGGTCTATGATACTAGTTTATGCAGAAAATAAAAAAAAGTAAATAAAATAAAGATATTCCCTCAGTTAAAGATAGCCTGATAGTATAAAACCAAATAGCATTTTTTTAATCATTATGTTCTGTTCATATTCAGACAAAATCAATTTTGAGCTAGCATGATCTTGCAACTGGCAACTAATATCTCCAAACTACATGACATTGTATGTTATATTAGTATGTGTTGTGTTGAAGTCATTAGTGAGAATGAATTTTTTTTTTTTTTACATTTTCTGTCAATACCTTCATAGATGTCTTGTGCAATTCAATACTGTTAAACTTCTGCTTTGCTGGTTTAAATTACCAATCTGTCTTATACAGAGCTAAAATACAATCACATATTTTTGAAGGCTTTGACCTGTAAATTCAGGTCAGCATGCTGCTAGGATCATCTAGAAACATATTACTCAAATCTTCTCCCTGGTATGTAGAAGAATTTGGGGTTTTAAGCTTCCAGATACAATTCCTCTTTCACCATTTATTTAAAAGAAAATAAATATATAAATATTTGCTAAGTTTAAACGTTTAGGAGAAGCTTTTAATACTTTTGTATAAAGCAGACAAAAACTAATTATTCGTAAAGAATCTTTTCAGCAGCTGTATATTATAGGCATTCTAAGACTGTTTCTACGCATTGAAATTATTTATTATATATATTATTTTTTGTAACTTAATTTTATTATATCAATTTTTGCAACTCGCAATTTTTTCTTGTAACTCGCAACTCGCATTTTTGTCACGTAACTCGCAACTCGCATTTTTAAGTTATTTCCAGCTTGTAACTCGCAACTCACATTTGTTTGGCTTGTAACTCGAAACTCGCTTTTTGTAACTTGCAACTCGACACTTGACAAAAAGAAATCCTCGTTTGTGTGTGTGTGTGTGTGTGTGTGTGTGTGTTCTTATTAAAATGGTTGACCACATGTATTTTAACTTTTTGATTACATTTTCTTTCATTTCATTTACACAGGTTTTGTTCCATCTAATTTCTACTATACTGGTTTAAATTATGTATCTCTCCTATATAGTACTGAAGTGCAATCACATTCTTGAGGAGGCTTTGACCTGCTTTGACTTAAAAACTCAGGTCAGCATGCGGTGTGGACGGTCTTGAAACACATTACTCAATTTTTCTCCCTGGTAGAAATAGTTGGGGCTTTAATACTGTACAACTCGTAACTTTAATTCGGTATCCGTAGTCATATACTACACTTGTTTACGACAAGGATAATCATAGTTCACGATGGCATTATATGAACGTTTGTCGTTGAGTGTAATTAGAGGGATTGGTTCAATTGATACGACTGGAGACCAGCATGGGTATTCGCTGCACACGATGATGGTATCGATCTTGTGAGACTTTCGCAACCGGAAAAGAGGTAAAAGATGCTGCACAAAAGAAATCATTACTATATCTTACACAGGGCATAAGTTAATATATCACACCTGGGAGGAGGTAGATCCGCCAGAGGGTAAGACTGTATATAATGTTCCAAAGAAAATGTCAAATGCTTATTTTCAACCAAACGTGAATGAGACTTATGAACGGTTTATTTCTCAGTCAGTGGTGTTTCAGTGTTAAGCACTACATTACAAGCTTAAGAACAAAATGGTGTTTTGTGTAAGGTTTCATATCTTGACACAATTGATGGGGACCAAGTAGTAGAAAAGTCGTCATCGTTAAGAAGAATATTACTTGAACAAATGATAAGCTCAAATGACGGAAAAAAAGTATGAAAGGAGAAATATGGAAATCGCCGAGCACGATAAATATAAAACAAAATGTCGGTTTGATTAAGACTGTTCATGGAGGTAGTGAAAAATGCTAGCTACTGTTCACGCCCTCTAACCCCGGATGAGCAGAACTAAATATTTAAAATGTCAATAGTACGAAATGTGCAGCCGTCCCAAAGAAGTCTCTGGAAAACAGACTTTTTCGATGGAAGATTATTAAAACTATCAACCAGTGATTAAATAGGGAGTAAGAGCATTAAAAGGTATTTGAAAAGAAAGCATTCACTCCAAAACGTAAATCGACATGAAGGATATATTAAATCGGATCCAATGTGTCCGGTAAAACGGGAACAGTGTAGAATATGCACGCATATTAGCCATTATGAAAAATGATGCAAGACGAAACACTTAAAACATACTCTTGTGCAAAAGTAGATATAAAAATCGAGCAGGAGAGCAGCATTCAAGGACGACAGTCAACCACAAACACACACAGAAACAAAAATCGACGTTAAAGATAAATAAAAAGCAAGATAATACATCACAAATACAAAAGAGTTGACAATAGGGCTACCGCCCTTGAACGGTCAGTGACAAATAAAGGCCACTGGGAGTTTAAACTTGGTTCTAGGGTACACCAAAGAAATATAAAAAGATCGGACAGGGAAAGTAGCATTCAAGGAGGACAGTCAACCACAAAACCTATTCACTCTTACCATATCGTCATCCCAATAAACGGGACGGTGTAAATAAAGATATCCCCGCCAGTTTATAATATCTAACAAACAAGGCAGTATCAATAGGCAATATAATTAAAACACATAAATGATCGTGTATATATAATATAAAACAACAAAAGCCTAGAAAGCCACGAAATAAGTAATCAATTACTTGGCAGAAGCCAGAGCAGTAAGAGAACAAACCGTTAAGGGTAAGAAAGACACGATTAAAGACAAACATCAAACGCTACCGTCCTATAAGGATTTAGGTAGACGTCATCATAGGGTCCACAATCTGTCCGGTCATCGCACAATCAAAGCGGAAAGTATAGTGCCGAACTGTAAATCAATTTAAAGTTAAACAACCAGTTAATATTAATAGCTTAAACAGTAGACTTCTATCCCTCTAATCTTAAGAACGACTCGGAAAGGTATAGTGTATGTAAATACGTGTCACACAATTCCACTATCAAATCCACAATTGATGGTAGGGAGTTCAGTATCAGTATACTTTCAGACATTTCATGATCATCTGGTGACTTTGTTTATGTTTTAAGCTGAGTCACACAAAATGCGGTATTAGGCCAAACTAGCCGCTCACAGAAAGTTAGTTTTCGTGAACATTTGTATAACATAGTCAATATCGAAGCGATTTAAAAACATTCTGTATACACTCTTTAGGGATTCGGGGCAGTCTATAAATGCTTCATCTTGTAGAAGTCATTGAATTTCATAGACTGCTACGAGAGGATACAAGATAAAGGCTAGACATATAGCTGATAAATGAATAACATTAATAAGGAATCGGTGTTCCTGGTCCGATATAGCTGATTTTCGAAGTTGTCTGAGCTTTCATCAATATCAACAATCTGGCCAAGTTTCGTAAATATCAAATACAAAATGAAGATGCTAGAGTGTGCACAAGGTTGAATATGATATTTTTCAGCAAAAACAGGGCCATAACTCTGGTGTTACTAATCTTATTTGGCTGGTTTTCGAACGCGTCCAAGCTTTCATTGGAATAAAGTACACTGGCAAAGTTTTGTAAAGTTCCTATTAATAATGAAGCCCATATCGCGTTAACAAGTAAATACTTTCATAATTTAAAGTCATGTTATAACCTTAATGCAGTGTTTTTCAATTTATTTTTTTAACACATACTATCTAACTGTGTCGTGTTATCTAAGCGACGAAGACAGATAAACGTCGTAATTTAAGTAAAAACGTAGAAGAAAACATATGAAGTGCACCTACGTAAGTACAAATCACAGTCAACACTAAATTGTAATATGGTTGGAGAATTGTTCGTTGATGAATGCAAAGCTTTTATTTATTGGAAGTTAGAGAACGGTAGTCATTCTGACAGGGTCCCTAAGTTATAGATAGAATATGGTCTCATCGAGTTCGTTGATTTAAACATCGAGATGTGAGTAGGAGCATAAATGAGATATATGGTCCTAAAGAAACCAAAGCGTCCGAGCGCAATGGCATCGTAGGTCCACACTGTACTGCAAACAAGGACTTGACATTACTATGAAAGAGACAAAAAACAACAGAAAGGGTGGTGAAGACAGGGTTACCGACTTGGAACGGTCAGTAGGCAATAAGGCCTACTGGTTAGCTTGAATCGATTTTATATGCGCATAATCCTCGCTATTATCCTGTCTTCAACGCCCAAATAGACAAGACAGTGTAAACAAACTACATCCCATCAAAAGGAATTCTCTAACAAGTAAGTCCACATCCTGAAAAAACTAACTAAAGCATGTCCATTTCATCTGTCTGCCATTCTTTAACTTCCTTATTATGGTAGTTATTGTACACCAGTCATTCTGACGTGTTATTATCGTTATATTAAAATGATTTACAACTGTACAAATACAAAGGAAATTTCAGCCACGATGCTTCAAATACGCCATACTACGAAACAGATATAATCTGTCTCAGGTCGTTGGTTATTTAAAAACCTCGATCGGCGTTTCGGTATTAATATCCTAGAGAATGTTGAGCCTATGTGTCTTATTTACATACCTGGTAGACATCTGGAATATGTCCATCGAGAAGATAACTACACTCCATGACATCGAGTCCCTGAAACTTCTCCAGACCTCTAGTGTCACACAACCGGAAGTTAAATGAAGCTCCGGACCGGACCCGGAATTCATACCGGGTGTACTAGAAACAAATATATTTCAGGGTAGTATGCTTTTAATTTTATTCAGAAGGACAGGCGCACTTATACAATATTAATTATATGTTATCGAATTCGATAACCGTCTCGGTTTTGTACGTGAGAGGGTACGGTGATGTGTGGGTTTCCCCCTGATTCTCCGGTTTCCTACCACATTAAGACCATGACATGCAGTTATCCGCGCCATCGATGTCGATGTTAAAGCTTGGTGATGACGACGTATTGCAAATAAACCATAATATCTAAATCACTTTAAGGATAACAGTTTGATAAAGACAGACTTCCTTTAATTTTATATTAGGTTGACCTAAAGGAAAGTATACAAATGAAACTCGTTACATCTCCAAGATAGAATGAATTAACTTTGTGTAATACAGTTTAGACTATGCTTAACCGCTTATGGAAGTGAACATGAGTCGGACCAAAGTTCTCACCTTTCCAGATATAATTCTGGATATAATATCTTACAACTATATGCAGGCTTAATCGTAAATGTAGGTATAAAAGTCAAACAGGATTTATTTTCACAGAACGGTCAAATAAAAACATTATTTTACTAAATAATATATCGGAATATATCAGAGTACATCTGTTGTTACTTACATGTAATATAAATTATCATTATCATTATTATTATTATTATTATTATTATTATTATTATTATTATTATACTTACTGTAGAGGTAAGGCTCTGTTCTGCACTACCACTGAAAGCCCTGTTAGCAATACGACCCTTGAATATGGAGTTCACTGTGTTATAGTCTGTAGTATTTAAAACAACTCGCATATCTCATAGTGTTACGTATTATTTATAGCATAATTTTCGAGTATATGCGATTTATACTGCTTCTCGAGGGCTGCAGGCCCGAGAGTGCAGTTTAAATCGCATACGAAAAAAATATGCTATAAATATTTTGATTGACAGGTTGTGTGTAAACATTACAACTACGCGCGTGTAAAATTGTGTAGACCATGATATAACTGCCGAATCTGTCATTTACAGCACGGCTGAAATATACCGGCACGGTTTATGCTCAGACCTCCAGGTTTATGAAAATTATATAATAAGCAAGAACAAAGGAAAACCATTAGAGCTGTGGTACAAGCTGGTGTAACATCTTCTCATGCACCCATCTATGAACACTATACTCACAAGCATCCGCGTTTACTTCCAGCTCAGTCACGTCCCTAGTCCCAATCGTGACCTTGTGTGCTGTTAAACCCTGCATATCATACGTATAACCATAATTGTGAGAGCCATTTAACGTAAAGTATCAACCATAATTATTAATTGTATTTTGAAATATCAGGTCGTACCGAGCACCAAATGTTGATCCATAAGAGGCACCTCCATAATAACTAACGGTGTTTTGTTTTTGTTTGAATGTTCTTCTAATTGGTGTACCATTGTGGTGTAGCTGATACATAAAAGCATTTCCATCTTGTACCCAGTTGCCGTTGCTGTGCCAACTCTGACTCGCATATCCTCCATACACAGAGTTGTGCTGGTTATAAAGGACTGTGACCGTCGCACTCTTGCCGTCGCATTTCTGATGGAAGGTTGTTGCGCTACATCGATCTCTGGTAATTTTGAACTGCAAGGTGAGTTTTTCGGTCAAGGCCCGATCAACAGTTGCAGTACGTCCATATCCGTGCCGTGTTGAATGCTAATAACTACCTGCAATAAAAGACAAATAAATGGGTTAGGTAGAAAACAAGAATTGTCTTGTCAATTGCGTTTCTGTTGGAAAATATAAAACACGAGGTCAACGACCTTGACGATCTGCTGATAGGTGTTTGATAGCCAGATCAGCCATGAGAACACATGTTTAATAGCAGTACATACTAAGAGTTACTTAGGTAGTTGATGTTTTTATCCATATAGCAAACAGGTATGGTCAAAGGTCCGCCCTAATTAATCCATTAATATCGGTATAGGCACAATAGAGTCTGGACTTTTGAATGAACGTGTAATGTAATGTGGATCTATCTACTGCTTCTTGTAGCAGATATAGTTCTGCCACACTGGAATACCACGCCATAGTAATGCTACCCCACCCAGTCACCTTTGTCGGATGTAGCACTATCCATTATTTTCTCGTAAAACAAAGGTAAAACTTGAATACTACAAATGTTAAAGTATGGTATGTGCCGGCCAGGGGACAGGAACCCACGGCCTCCCGAATGCAGGCAAGACGCTCTTACTACTACATCAGTCGCTTCGTTATCGAAAAGATATTATGTTAATATGTAATAATTATTAAAAACATTCCATCTGAAAAACTGTACTATATACTGAGTATAATTCTTATATAAAATAAATACATAACGTGTTAAAAAACCTTCATGTCATATCAGAATATAATGAAAGAAATATACCGGTAAATAAAATCTTAACCTACACTTGCTTTATCTTTTAAAATACCATAATTACCTCCCTTTCATAAAAATTTAAAAACATAAAAACATTATATTTTATGGGAATAGCACCAGTAATTTCAGAGAAGTTGTCATCACAATGTTTTAAATGTAAATACATGTAAATAAATACGGCAGCTGACAGTCAAGTTTAGATTCGAATCAAAATTAGTTTTGTTTAGGTCCAACTTCATGTCATGTCATTCATTTTGGTAAGGTACTAAATCGATAACACTTATGGTATTTTAGTACGGCACGAAAGCAAAATGTTAAGTTCATTCAATATAAATATATCATGGCTTTATTTCACGTCCACCCCGCAAGTTATGTAATACACGTGTTTACTGAACATTTTAGAAATGTCAACACAATGTACTTACGACTAAGACAACTTGTATGTATGCCGTAACTATATAGAACGTTATAAACTTTCGTTTTAAGATGTTTCAAAATGCTGGATTTATTTTTCGACGGAGGTGAAATACGAATCAACAGATTTATCAGATTTGCGCTTCCCGAGGAAAATAAATCCCGTATTTCAAAACGTAAGTTCATTAGATATTATATTACATTTTTCTAAAATAAATGGTAAAAATCTCAGCTTTTTTTTCCCCGACGCATCATGAAATCTATTTGCGTATGAATCACAAAGTGACATTAACGAATATTCCCTTCAATGAATTGAATTTTACAAATTGAAGAATAAAGTACCGAAATTCCTTGAATGTGTTTTTCTTTTTTACTATTTTTTGAGGATTTATAATGGTAAATCCCATTGAGCAGATTCAAGGCTATATGCTTCAGGCGGAATTAACAATATAACTAAGATATTTAACAAGTATATGCAGGACATTATTTTTGACCTCTGAATCATTTATTGATACCGGAGGAGGGACGTTGTGGCTTCAGGACATTGCGAAAGATGGAAAGAGGCGCAACTACATATCGTTTACTTATTCTTTTGAAAATAAATTTGGTTTTAAACGAAGCCCTCAGCCGTTGTCGTATAGGTTTGAGAACTTTCCGCAAAGAAACTCAAGTATTAACAAATATTAGGCGGGTCTGATATTATTATTATTGTTACAATTATTATTTATATTTTTATTTATTTTATTATTATTTTTTAACTTTGCTGGGTCTTAAATTCATTAACAGAGGTCTATCTCAAGCAAGTGTGTAATGGAACTTACTAAACAATAACTGCAGTATAGATATCATTTATATTACGACAATGTGAATACATATGTGTGCTTGTATCATCGGGAACAAATAAAAAACATTTTAAACATCCCTTGCTCAAACTAACGCAAACGACCGTCCGTATTTTAAATGCTTACTAAATATGTATTTCTATCATAATTAGGTCAAACGTTTAACTCGTTTATTAAGGCGGTGATTGAATGTAATCCGATCGGGTTATTAAGGCGGTGATTGAATGTAATCCGATCGGGTTATTAAGGCGGTGAGTGAATGTAATCCGATCGGGTTATTAAGGCGGTGATTGAATGTAATCCGATCGGGTTATTAAGGCGGTGATTGAATGTAATCCGATCGGGAAGTTTCTGTTTGATTTTCAATTGTCTTTGATGAACTATATTGATGACATTTTTATGTTTTATTTGTCAAAATAAAAAGTAGATGAATGTTACATTATCAATAAAAAGTAATGTTTCATTAGGTATGTAATGTAATGGAAAATGTAAATCAGTACCAGATCAAAGAGGTTTGTTTTCCTTTGGTGTTAATGTTTGTGTGAAATAATACCTAAAACAAAAAATATCAATTTAATTAACCAATTATATCATTTGGACGAAAATCATCAGTCGGTACAAAAAACATTAAACCGTTAAAACAGACTGCCTTTGGTAAAAGTATATATTTATACCATATTAAAACTCTAAAAATGTATTAAAGCATATACTTTATTGTGTATATGCTAATTTCCTTACATGCAACTCCTGTTTCTTCGAAGAATATTGAACTTATCAAACCGAGACTGCAATATTTCGTATGTGTCATGCTTGGCCGTTTCCAAAGGTCAATTATCGTGCTTGTTTGGATACCCAGTATCTAGTCCACTGATCCCTAAGCGGTTATGGATCGATTCAACACTGAACAGTACATTTTCATTGGACGGTACAGCCGCATCGACACTATACGTTGTTCGTTTGAACCAGTACTTTATACTTACCGCAATCACTATGTGTCGGTTCTTTCGGATTGCGGAATATATACAGTACTGGTTTTACCCAGGAAAACGAGAGTGGTCTGCCTTCACCACGGAAAGATCGACCGTCATATATATACTCAGTACATTTAAAACATTTTTGATTTTCGATTATTTTAGTCCGTGTTTTTTCCGTTCAAATCAAGATTGTATTTTATGCTATATGTACACAAGTCTCTTCGTCAGAATGGTTAACTTATGGCGATAAACAGTTGCAAAATATTTTCTCTAGTTCTTGAAGTTGAAACACATTTAACTTTAACATCATTAACATCTCAAGAAATTCAAAAAGTTATCAAGTGTGTCGTTTTCAAATGTACTGAGTGTAGCTTAACATGTGGCGAAAATGACGAAAAACACCATTTAACCTGCCAACCAACCAACCAACCATCTTTTAACAATACAGTAGCATACAGTGTTATTTTGCTTCAAGGCTTGGGTAGACGAAAAGCATAACAAACGTTCCAAGTTGGTGGCCCTATTGTCAACCCTTTTGTGTTTGTGATGTCTTATTTGGCCTTTTATTCATCTTTAAATTTGTTCTTTGTTTCTCTGTGTGTTTGTGGTTGACTGTCTTCCTTGAATGCCGCTTTTCCTGTTCGATTTTTATATCTATATTTCAACTATATACTGCATTCCTAAATTACACAAACAGCCTTAAAAATACCACTTTATTTCTAATTCTAGAACCTGCACCACTACAAAATCTCCAAAATTTGAACTTATTGTCTTATTGTCGTTACATATCAAGTTAAACAATAGTGTGCTCAAGCATGGCAACTCTTGGATTAATTTCTGTTGGTCAATTAAAAATTCAGGAGACGTTCTTGATAAAATGTGGATTAAACGTCAATAAATACTGGAAAGGGGATCCATTGGAATCTACAAAAACAAACTAAAGAGAAAAGTAGCATGACTCGGGTTTCTCCTTTCATACTCTTTTTATTTAGTCTTTTCATGAGAGGTAATATAAGATGCAACAACTCTTTCGCCAATTAGCACCGGATTAAGTGGAATTCTACTTTAAAGCCACAATGATTGAGCTTGATGATCCTAAAGGAACACCCAGCAGGTACACTATTGATCTGTTTACAGCCTCCACACATAACTAAACAAACGCTAATGTGAATGTCAATAAATACTGAACAGGGAATCAACAAATACAAACAAGAAAGAAAAGTAGGAGACTCGGTTTTATTCAGTCAGTTCATGAGAACTTATAGAAGGACTTGCCATGAAGTTTGTGAATCGCATATTTTTCTACTAAATAATGTTTTCGTCAGGTATGGAACTACCGTTTATAGAAAAATTGTTGGTATCCCTATGGGTACGAACTGTGCATCCCTTGACTTGATTTATATGTTTTATATTGCTATGAAAGAGAGTCTTTCACCAGATACCCAGGCAGATGTTATTGAAGCCTTTAATGATCCTCTGGGTATCTGGATGACATACAGAACATTGACAACACTTTATTTTCTACTATGGTAAATACTATATATCCTAAAGAACTTCAACTTAACAAAGCTAATATTTCTGATATTAACGCTTCTTTTCTCGATTTACATCTCTCGATTGAAAATGGTGAAATAATTAGCAAAATCTATGACAAGAGAGATGATTTTAATTTTGACATTGTTAATTATCCCCACTTGGATGGGGATGTTCCCTGAGCAACTTCTTATGGGGGTGTATGTGTCTCAACTTATTCGTTTTTCAAGAGCTTGTACTCGAGTTCAGGACTTTAATATTCGTAATCTCTGTATAACTAAAAAGCTACTCAATCAGGGTTACCGTTACCATAAACTTCGTAAAATCTTTGCAAAATTGTATTATCCTGATCTTCTTTCCAAATATAAAAGTAATTTAAGAACTCTTCTGCGACAAGGACTATCACAACCTGACTTCTATGGTGACGTGAATTACAAACTTCGTCAGATCCTTTGCCATGATCACTTTAGTACTATCTTTGTTAAACTTGTTAAAAGGTTTATCAAAAGAGGTTATGACCCTATCATTTTGCAACGCACTGCATGCTTGGTGGTGGACCCATTTACAGTTCGCCACTATGCTTTCCCCTTTAAAGATGATTGGCCAACCTATCTGTATTATTATGAATTAACAAATTTAACCCTTAAACATCATATGAACATTTCCTGATAATCCCGGAGAGAAACCTATATTTAAAGTATTATTTGCATGACGTAGATACTACTTTTACCATTGCGTGACTGCGCGGGAAAATGAATTATATAGCTGCACAACTATTGCCAGATAATTGAAAAATATATTTACCTGTGGATTAATTTACCTACGTCATCAAATAAAATATTATTCTCGCTTTTCACAGATATTGCAATATGTGAATTGCAATTATCTATTGTTGTGAGTAGTATAGATACTGGGGGTACCAGGCAAGTTTCCCCTTGCGGGGAACGAGAAAAACTAGTGAAATATGCCAGTGGGGGACTCAGGCGTACCTCTCATTCACACCAAGATCTAAATGTAAGTCACGCCTAAATCAACACCAACATATTTCAACAGTTTTTTCAAGCACCCCGCTCTGGAAAACTCGCCTGATACCCCCAGTATCTATACTACTAATCAATCCGGTTGTCATTTTAATAACATAACATGTGCAATTCGTTAAGCAAAGTCAGACGGAACCGGACAGTAGTCTTCATCATCGCTCTGCATATCATTTTTTACAATGGAGTATGTTATTTTCCTACACTTTACTATTTTGTATTTCAGTTCAAGAAGCTCTTCTCTGTTTCCGGCCAGCTCACGTTCATAATTATCCATTTCAACTAGCAGTCGTCTGTTTTTAGTATCCATAAAATCATCATGGACTACCTCATATTCTACTTGGAGTTGCTTACCTTTCATCAATTCTCTTCTATATTTATCTTTTAAATGGTTAAGTTTGATGCAAACCTTTTCTAATCTTTCTTGTTCCATTATATAATAATACTATATATAATTATTTTTAAACCCTTGAATGCTACTCAACTATTACAATTAACATCTGTCATACTCAATCATAGTATGTTTTACTTGTATGCTAACGTATCTTGTCCGTTATCTAGTATGTACCGTTTATCATCATAAGCTGATAAACTTTTTTTATTTATTGCATAGCTGCTTATGTTATGCTTTTGTGATCTAATAACTTTCATCTCGTGGTGAGCTTCTGTTGCCGTAAACAAAATCTTTTTGTAATCGTCATGTGCTATCTGTGTTTTAACAACACACATTTTAACACCCTTACATTTCTTTGCACTAACCTCATTATCTAGCACATACGAATATAGTTTACTTCGCAAACCAACAAATTCAACAATAGGCATACCGCACGTTTCATCTTTCATCCTGCCAATAACCTTTATATTATCATTAAAATGAAACTGACTTTTTGGATCATAATCACAATTATCAAACAGTTCTTTATCCTTGTAAAAGTCCGCATACACATCTTTTGTTTTTATTTCATATCACAAGGAATCGGTATCAGTAAATAATAACTTAGCTTTACTATCATATTTGTTTTTGATATAGTTGTAATAGAAATCATACATCAAATATTTTGACAAGTCTAAAATACACATGCCAATATAACAAGGACGATTTAAAACTAATCGTTCTTTTATTCTGTTTATGGCAAATAAATGTTCATTAAACATTTTACAAGAAATAAATGAAGGTCTTGCTGCATATTTTAAGAGCACCTCCTCATCGTGAGTCAATTTAACATTAATTCTTTTTCTCAAATTTTCCATAGTTTTACTAAAAACTGAATTGTTCATCAGCTTGAAGAAATCCTTTTCAAAAGCATTTTTACCAGCTGTTCTCTTGGCAGTATTAAAGTCTATGTATGTTTTTAACCACTTTGATTCGTCAAACTGTAGTATTCGGTGTATTTTTGCTACCTTCAATCCGAGGTTTAATACAATTCTAAGTTTCTAAAATGCACAACATACTTTTCTTTATTTTTTAGTGTCGTGACAAGTTTATTAACATTACAATGTCCTAAATTAAACTTTTGTTTTAAATGTTTATAATAGTCTGACAACCACTCATGTTTTATATTTAAACTTTCCGGGGCAAGAGGATAATCATTATGCAAGTCATGTAGTTTTTCATGATACTCGATATCGCACTCAACAATGTAATTTGATTTTCCTTTTTCAAACTTATCAACCCACTTGAAGTTGCCAGTAGGTAACGGTTGACACATAGCCCACCCATACAAGTTATTAGCATCGAGATATATTATGTACTTGCTTTCTTTTTTCTTGTCATAGTTTTTCATATATTTATTGTTAGCCTGTGAATATCTGTTTGCAATATAACTCGTACCGCCTCTTAATCCTTTTCCCACAAACAAATATTGATCAATATCAGTTATTAAATCAAGTTGGATACCAGTCATCTTGAGGCATGCATCCCAGGCTAAACTAGGACTACTGAAGTAATGACAAGGATCTGATTTGTAATACCCAATGCACATTTTTCTAAAGTTTTCAAAAACATCTGTCAGCAACAGCACATCAGTCTTAAGATACAAATCCTGGATTCCTGGAACATGGTTGTTTTTGTTCCCAGGAACTTAATAAGGAGTATAAATAATGACAATTATTAAAGTGATTAATTACACCATAAGCTAATGATGCATGAAAACTATTAGGCCGCTAGCCCATGTAGTTTCAGAGCAGATGTTTTTAATATATTCTCCCATATTTTTAATCTTAAATGTTTTCCATATTTGTTTAGCGTGTTCATAATCTGCATCTGAATTGTGCTCATCATTTAATTGGGAATAAAAGCTATCTTTGCCGGGTAACTTAGTATCCTTGAAGCGTTCAAAACTGTTCATGTAATCATAAGGATAAACACCTTTTCGTTTTATTAATTCTAGCTTATCATCAAAGTATTCCTGAGAGGTGTATTGAAACTAAGGGATGTTTTTTACTAAATTTTCTAATGATTGAGACATAAACTGAAAACTGGCAATAAACACCAAACTTTGTCCTAACATAAAAGCCATGTACTTTTCCATGTTATTTGGTAAAACATTTATGTTTCGTTTAAACTTTCCGATGTGTTGCATTATAAAGTGAGAATCATATCCTTTCAAGTTATGAAACACAACAGGTATTTTTCTTGTCAACCTGAAATTAATATTACATATGTCATGAGCGCTTCCCCTATACTTCCCAGTTATGTGACAATGGTCCCTGACTTTTCTGATGGAGTTTTTGTATGCCACTGTATAACTATAACCCGCGTCACCTTTTTTGAGAGTTTTTGCAAAACCGTTACCACAAATATGACATGATTTATTTTTTTGGAATCCAGCTTCTTCTTCCTGTGACATTACTAGATCTTTTTTAAAGTTTGCATTCATAGTTTTTTTGCACCACATTTTTTCTTCTATCATTTTTTTCTAAAAACTTGTAAACAGCATTTGGTCCTCTATACGTTACAACTGGTTTTGAATATTGACCATCATAACAACAAACAACCTTATACCCATAACTGCAATCAGTATGCTTTTGATATGCTTCCGTATGTGATTTTTTAGGATTGTTTGATGCTGAAGAAATACTTTCAGTTACTGCTTCAAAATCAGCATATATAACAAACGAAACCATTAGCTGTCTGTCGTAGTTTTTAAACTTAACTTTTTTTATCTTTTATCTTTGTTTGGCATCTCTACTGCTTGCTTACCATTAAGTGAAAGACAAACAGGTTTATGTATTTCCAGAACTCTTTCTAATGTAAAGCACTGCAAGCATGTTTTACAAAACCATTTTCTTTCCTTGTGTGCTGTTTGATTATACACCAAACTGTTAAAATCTGTTATCCACACATAATCATTTTTTTCTTTTTTTGTGATCAAAAGCATATCACATGTTTTCTCTGCTTTATTCTTTGATATGTACAAAGGGTATACTTGATTATCTTTATACCCAAATATGTTAAAACAAATGTTGTTTTGTTTTTCTATTTTTGGGATTTGTTTGATAGTAACAGGAAATGTAATTCCTTTATAATTTAGATCTCCAATATACATTTTGTACTTTGTTATTCTTTGTGGTTTATTATTGACAGGAAATTCATAAGCCAAATGGCACCATCTGAAGCATTCGTTATCTTTTTCATTTTTTATATGTATTAATCCCTTTTTAGCATTAGCAAGTTCTTTTGGTAAATCCAAAAAATAGCTACCTCGTAAAGGCTTATACTTTATTCGATTTATTCGATTTATATAGTGTGCGTCTAGTGTCTCAATTACCCAACCACTTCCCTCCCGTATCCAATTTCCAATTCTATTTATAATTTCTTCCCGTGCTTTGTCTTATGCGTCTGGTATTTATTTTTTGTTTAATATTATTACAGCCTTTGAGGCAAAGTAAGCTGTTTTGTACACGGTTTCAGGACCTTTTCCTATGTTTCCTGGTAAGTTTTTTTTAAAAGTAAGTTTTAGATCAATGCTTAATTTAAATCCACCTGTTCTTTTTAGTTCTGCTCTGAGAAACTTTACAGCAGGATTGTGTGCTTTTTGTAGTTGAACAATCGGATCATTACTTAAATAACCATCTACTTTAAAAACCTTGCTATACTGTTTTGGGGATGTTTCAATTTCTCGGATACTCATTATTATAATATTACATAAGATTATTTCTTTAAGCCTATATTAATTAATTAATTAATTAATTAAATAACATCTTTTATTTAATATTTTCGCCCTCGTCGGCGTCCTCAGCGGTAACCTCATAAACATATTCATTGGTGTCCTCGTTAGTTACCTCATCCAAGAGAGCATTTATTTCATTATCCAGAAGAATGTCTAAGTATCTCCGAAAGCATTTTTCAAGAACTCTATTATCTATCATTTGACTTATTTTTACATGATATTTGCAGTATCTATCAAAATCAACAGTTTCAAGATAACCTTCAGCTGCCAGTGATTTTATTTTTATCCTGTATTTGCAATAGTTTATAAAGTCGTCTTTATCAAAAACTTCTGCATCAATAATTTCTTTTAAACTTTCGACAAACGTTTCAAATTCTTCATAACATCCGATATCAGTATTAATCACATGAGGTTTTTCTAGATTGCTGATTAGATTATCTCTGAACAACTCAACATTTTTAGACATTACTTTTAATTGCGTTTCATTAAAAATCTCTTTTTTTTTCTGCTAGATCTGTGAGAAGCTTTACAGCATCATTGCACTCAATCTCAGTTTTTATCATCCAATCTTTTTTAAAAGCTGTAATATCATATGACAATCTTTGCATGTGAACTGTTTCAAACTCTTTGGTCAGTTCATTTGTCTTGGTTAAAAGAGCCTGCTCGTAAGCAGCTACTTTTTTGTAAACCTTTTGTTTCTTTTCAAAGTGTTTTTTTTTTCTTCTTCCGCATAACTGTAAATACTCATATATTAAAGATTATAATATTTTACTCAACCGTACATAATAATTTTAATTCCTCGGTCAAGTAAAATATCATAGTGGGCAATAAAAGAAACTTCGTATAAAGATGAATGGTAACTGGTCGCCTCTGCAATTTGTTCCTTGCACAAAGCACATAGTTTGTTTATATTTCTTTGTTTTATTTTCCACGCCAGTTTCAGTTGTTTTGCCATTGTTATAATTTTTTTAGTCAGATCTTGAAAGTTTGTAAAAACTATTAACTATTTTTCAAGTTTATTCATATCTTCAAAATCAACCGTTTTTGCATGTTCCGCTTGATCTTCATTAAAGTTGTTGATTTCAATTTCTACTTGTTCCATTGATATAATTACATAAGATAATATTTCTTTAAGCCTATATTTTAAAAATATAATTCTATATTATAATATAATGAATTGCAAATATTGTGAAAGAGTTTTGGATATTATTGATCCCCCTGGGGCGTGCATAGATTGCATCTTATTTTACAAAACTAATAAAAAGAAGATTTATAAATATTGTACCAGAGCCAAGCTGTGTTACAAGTGTACTTACGCGTGTGTGAATTGTAATGATACTTGTGAAGTTTTCGATAACGAACGTGTTTGCCTTAATTGTGGCACTCACAATAGTTATAATTTTATTACAGGTTGCAAGTACAACTGAAAGAAAACTATTTACAAGAAAAGCACCATTTAGATAAATACTTGGTAAAATATGATTTGTCTTCTAAAATTAGACAAACAATTGAAGATTTGTTTTACAATATTGTAAAGATTTTGGATGAAATAGAGGGTCGAAAAAGATCAATCAAATTTGAATACATTTTTCAGAATATATTTAAAATATTAAAAATAGAAAAAGAAACAAAACCGATTAAAACAAAACCAACCAGAGAAAAGTACGATAGGATATGGAAACAAGTCAGACAAGAATTACGACTGAATGCTATGACCGTTTAACTTGAACAGATGCTCCATGGGAGCATCTCTACTAGCTTAATGTCCATTAAGCTTGAACCTTTTCATATACATTTCAAGAGGTTCCGTGAAGTTATCATACTTTTGAATCTCTAATATTTTATTAAAGACAATCCTAATTATCTCCTCATCATTTTTTAGTCCTGTGGTTGTTTGGACATATGATAGAAGTTGTTTAAAACTCCTATGATGTGTTTTTAACAAAGTCTTTCTTTCTGCTATTCTTGTTTTACTTGCTAAAACAGCAACTATTGGAGGAACTGCGCCAACTACAGCTATGAAAACAGGAATTGCCGGAACGAATGCCAATACAGCAGTACAACCAATTATTCCACTGGTAATCGGTAATGTTGTGTTTATAATACCGCACAACTTATAACTGCGTCTGTATGCAGCCACAAGTCACGTCAAGTGATCAGTTAATTCTTCTTTGGTTTTCATGTATAATTACATATAGACAATAATTTAATCAAAATATTTATAAAATAATTGCTCGTGTTCTTTGGGTGACATTTCGCCTATTTTTAATAATTCATCGATTATGTTAATACCTTTATTTATTAGCCGTGGACTATTATTTCCTGATTCGATACTCTCACATACTAACTCCAGAGCATTAATCAAATAATCAGGACTATTGTAATATTCAACATCAACACAACCTCCTAAAATCGTTTTGAACTTGGAAGAACCTTTCTGAATTGGCAAACCAGATAATTTGGTTAGCTCCTTAAAAGCATTCTGAGACAGTTTTGAATAAGGTTTTTATTATTGTAACGCTTTGTTATCAAGTCTATAAAATCATCATCTACTTTTAGATCTAGCGCAACTGCTTCTCCTAGTTTGGCTATAAGTTTGTGCTGACCAGCAAGCTTGGGTAAATCCATTTGTAACACCCCATAGTGGCCATCTTTGTCGACTTTGTAGGAATTTCTTTTTTGTTGCATCCCTTTGCCAGTCTTTTGTGCAGTTTCTCTAACTGTTCGAATTCGCTCAGGCAACCTCCCTATATAAAACCCCAGAGCATTTGCCTCATCTGCTTTTTTATTAAGTTCTTTTGCAAGTAAATCTATATCTTTTATGACGCTACCGGGTTCACCGAGTAATTTTGAATATTTAGATTTAGTCACACTGGTTGTCGCATTATCATACTTCTCCTTGATTTTTTCTTCGCTGAGATTGTTTATTCTTGTCTTGAGACCATTTATCTTGAGAATCCTTTCCTTATATATATCATCAGCCCTTTCAATATATCCGTCGTATTTAGCTTTTCCTTCCATAATACCTGGTATTTTAGTTGGCATTTGCAAGTCATACTTATCAAGTACTTCTTTATTCATACCAGCATTCAAGTCAATATCATACGTCGGTTTGGGTTCTTCTCCCCATTCTTCTTCTTCTTCTTTTTCTTTCTCTTCTTCCCCGGGATCAAATGATGTACATTTTTTTATTTCTTCATATAGTTCTGCCCCGGGTTCAGCAGGTTTTGACCTATGCACTCTGTCTGAAGCACTTCTTAATTTTGGTCCAGACTTTAATGTCTCCTCTAGTTCCTCTCTGTAAATTGCTGGCGATAGGCGTTTAGGATCTACGGTATGCATGATAGCTGTTTTTTTAACATGTGGTGGTGGTAGTAGTAGCGGTGTTGGTGTCGGTGGTGGCCGTGGTGGTGCTATAGCTCCAATTGCCCCGCGGCAAGTAATTGTGGGCGTATTGCCTCAGGAAAAAGAGTCAACTGTTGACGTATTTCTGGAAGGGTAATCAAATGTTCAGCTAGCCGTCTTGTTTGCTCTGTTATTTCACTAATTACAGGTTTAAATACTTCTGTGTATAAATCACGACTAGCTCCTTTTTCTAGTCTTTTTCGGATAACTTTATTCTCATATTCTTTAACAAGCTCACTCGCTTTTCGCATTTTATCTGCTAATTCTTTCCATTTTAACAAAGACATGAAATAATATAAGTTAGATTAAAATAAGATAAATTAAAATAAGTTAAGAAATGTATTATCCAAGCATTATTATAATGCAAATTCCAAACTATGATATGAAAACAGAAAACGGTAATTTTAAACTGACTTCTATGGTGATGTGATTTATAAACTTCGTAAGATTCTAGGTCATGATCACTTCATACTATCTTTGTTAAACTTGTTAAAAGGTTTATCAAAAGAGGTTATGACCCTATCATTTTGCAACGTACTGCATGCTTGGTGGTGGACCCTTTTACAGTTCGCCACTATGCTTTCCTCTTTAAAGCCTAAAAAGCCTTTAAAGCCTAAAGCCCATTGGTACGGTGGCGTTTGATGTTTGTCGATGATCTTTCTTGTCGTGCCATTAATGGTTTATTCTCTTACTGCTCTGGCTTCGGGCAAAGTCATTGAGTACCTTCATTGTGGCTTTTTAGGCTATTGTTTTTTTGTATTATATTTACACGAGCATATTTGTGTTTTACTTATATTGCCTATTGATGCTGCCTTGATGGTTAGAGATTAGATCATGGCGGGGATTTCTTTATTTACACTGTCCTGTTTTAATGGGATGACAGTAGGGTAAGTGTGAGGTTTGGTGCACCCTAGAACCGGTTAAAACCCCCAGTGGCCTACTTTGCCACTGACCGTTCCAAGGCGGTAGCCCTATTATCAACACTTTTTGTGTTTGTGATGTCGTTTGCATTTATTATTGCTTTTGCCTTCTTGTTTGTCTGTTTGCGTGTTTGTTTCTGTGTTTTGTGGTTTACTGTCCTCCTTGAATGCTACTTTCCCTGTCCGATCTTTTTATATTTCTTTTCATGCCAGACTGTTGTTTTAGAATGCTTATATGCGGTAATTCAGGTTCTGGCAAGACGAACACATTAGTTCACATGTTGCTGAAACCTTTAGTTTACTACGACAAAATTTATTTGTTTGCTAAAAACTTGGAACTGTCTAAGTATCAGGTCTTGTCACAAAAACATGAAAAGATAGCAAAAAAGAATAAAATCCCAGTCGAAGACATATTAGAATGTCCACATGATGTAGTTATCCCTGTGAATGATTTGGATTCAGATAATCAGAAGATAGTCATTTTTGATGATTATGTTTGCGAGCGCAATCAAAACGATATTATTAATTATTTCATCCAGGGAAGACATAAAAATTGTTGTGTAATTTATTTATCCCAATCTTATTACAAAACTCCCAAGGACATTCGTTTGAACTGTTCTCATTACATCTTCTTTGCGACTCCGGTTAATCGTGAGCTGGGTATGCTTTCAAACGAACACGATGTCAGCAAAGATCAGCATAAAAATGCGACTGACAAGCAGTACGACTTTCTGTATCTTGATCGCCCCAGAAAGTTAGTCAAAAGAAACTTCAATGGTGAAATTTATTCTAATCATAATATATATAATGGGCCTTTTTAATGATCTTGTCGAGGAAGTTGCTACCGGCAGTGATTATATTACAAACTTTTTTATTGTGCTGTCTGAGTGTGTAAAACAAAAACATTTGGTTAATTATCTTCACAAGGGTAAAAACCAGGAAAATGTTTTGAGAAGTGATCTTGACATGAATAAAATTAAATTATCAATGTAGGCAATCCAGGCAAACCAGATGATGCGATAACAAGGCAATATGCTCAAAGAAGAATAACAAAAATCGTACGCGATTATAATATTGATAAAATTCCAGACATGATAAAAAATTGACAACAGGTGTTGAAGATAAACTAAGTCTGATGCAAACAAAGCTACAAGCAAACCGCGAGAAAATGCTTGAAATTCAAAACGGATTGAAAGATGAAATAAAACTTTTGATTGATGCTTTGAAAGAGTTAGAAAAGAAAGAAGATGTATTGGAAGAGAGTGAAAACTTCAAGAAATTAAGTGAACAAATAAGAATTGGTGTTCAAAATATTAATACACGGATCGAGGGAATCAACAAACAAATGGTTGACAACAATGAACTTGAAACTGCTATTGCCGATGCTTCAAAACAAATGAGAACTGCTTTTATTACTGAAATAACTCAAATTAAAATATTAAATGAGCAGATAAACACCAACGTTGCTGATATCAACAAAGAATTTGAAGATATCAAAAAGAAAATGGTTGACGGTAAGTCGCTGGAGACTGCTCTGAACAAACTGGTTGACAATGATAAACTTGAGACTGCACTGAGCAAACTGGTTAACACTGATAAACTTGAGACTGCTATTGATGACGCTTCAAAGCAATTAAAAGCTGCTCAGGATGAAAGAAGCAAAGCTTTTGATAGTGAAATAGCTTTTCTTAAAGAACATAATCAAAAGTCTGATAGCCGGCACACAGCAGTTATTGGTATAATTGATGGGTTGAAAGTAAAAGTAGACTATTTAAGTCGGATTCTACTGTTTGAATATACAATAGATGATGGAATGAGCATCATGCAAGATTATGGTGAGAGTACTAATGATTATAATTTTTTTGTATCATATCCGACGCAAAAAACACTTTTAAGATCCAGGCGTTCACAAGATTTTCTTCATGCGTTTACTTTTATGCCCAATCCACTTACAAAAGGTGAAGAATATTATAAAAAAGATGATGCTTCGGGCCAGTTTATCATTTTTAAGGGGGGCCGTTATGTATTTGAAATATATGTTACTTACACAGGAGCAGATATAGAACAATTTTATATTTATCCATCATTTGGTGATGCCGGAAAGCATCTTCACCCGATAATAAAAAATGACAAACGAATAGTAAAAGAAACATTTGAATTATATCTCAAACCATCATATTTTGTTGTTTTCAGATCAGATATAAAACGCAACACTACACAAGTTTTTAATTTTGAAAAATCAAGTTATAAACCATTTTATTTACCGGAATGATTAGTATTATCCATTCTATATTATATGGAACAAAAAATTGTATTATCATCAGAAAAAGCGTCAATAATTAATAGCTCAAATACACCGAGTAATTTTACAACTGTGTTTGACAGACCATTAATATTAGGCAGGAACAAACAGTATGGTATTGGACTCGATAAGATTAATTCCATGACTTACTCGCGATATAATATTAGTGAGGATTTTAATAACAAAGTGATAATGTATAGCAATGGAACAGATTTGAAAACTATTAGTTTTGCAAATGGAAATTACAGTTATGCTGATATTGATAGTTACATTAAAGAAGCATTGGCTGTAAACAATGATTTAACCGACGATTCGCCTGTCCCGATAATAATTGAGTTCAAAAGTTCAAGTTTCAAATGTTTAGTTACAATTCATAATAAATTCGTACTTGATTTGAGAGAATCAAACTTTCACACATTGATCGGGTTTGATAAAGATGCAGTTATTTAAATTTGGAACTGTGACACCAAACATAACAAATTCTATTGATACATTAAATATCCACTGTGATCTATTGTTGATGGATCATACGGGGATGTCATTTATTAAATAAGCACAGCTGATCTTACGAGATCATATCCTTTCATTGATGAACCGATAAGAGTCGGGTTCTGTGAAGTTAACAAAACGATCATTAACAGTATTAATATTTACATAACCGATTTCTCCGGTAAAATTATTAATGTTAATGGTGTCCACACATCATTTCGATTTGTTTTGAAGGAATTAATGTAACATAAGTTATATGACACGTTTAAAAAAAGTTTATGACACTAGTACAGGAACATATACTCAAGTTAATCGATTAACCGGAGCTGGTATATTTGATTTTTTTTCAAAAGTCGGATCAAAGATATTTAGTGAGTCTGTAAAAACAGCAGGCAAGAAAGCACTAGAAACTGCTAAAAAACACATATTAGAAACTGGTTTCAAAAAACTTGGAGATGAAGTACGAAAAATGGCTGCTGATAAGTAAGTTTCAGTTATTAAACCTAAACCAAAAGGTGAGATAATTTTAAAAGAACTTACAAAGGCTGATAATAAAAAAGAAGTTGTAGCTGAAACTGAAGAAGATGTAGCTGAAACTGAAGAAGATGTAAATGCAACAATTAACAGATTACTATCCGGAAGTGGAATTCATGCAAGAATTAATCGATTAATTAATAAAAAATAATCTAATTACTAGTATATATAGATGTTTCGGAGTGATAAATATAATATTAGATATGGACATGTACCTATTCAGTTAGATACTCCTATAGCACAACCAGGAAATGCTACCAGGCAAATGAAAAGTGGTTATCAGTTTACACTAAATGATAGAAGTTCTTACTTTGATTGGTATAATGCATATTTTGAAATCAGTTTTCGAGTAAACAAACTTGTCAACCCTTTTGTGTTTGTAATGTCGTTTGCATTTACTATTGCTTTTGCCTTCTTGTTTGTCTGTTTGCGTGTTTGTTTCTGTGTTTTGTGGTTGACTGTCCTCCTTGAACGCTACTTTCCCTGTCCGATCTTTTCATATTTCTTTGCCGATGGAGCCGCTTTCGCAGCCGCTAATGAAATTGCTCTAATTAATGATGCGGCTTCACTGATTAATCAAATGCAAGTAAGGCAAAATGGAAAAGTAGTTTACGATGGAAATAATCTTCACAGATTTGTTAATGTCAAAAGCTTGCTTGAAATTTCTGATGATTATGTAAAGACAACCGGAACAAATGAATATGTTTATTTAGATACCACGGCTGTGGCAGAATCTCGAAATGATCAAGCTGGTTATAATTCAGTATTTGCGATTCGTCATGCTTTAATCATAACAAATCAAAAAGTTGACTCTATGATCCCATTAAATATATATTCATTCTTTGGAGGTTTAGAAACAAACATGATTCCTCCTAGTCAGATTCAAATCAGCGTGCAACTAACAGATGATAATGTGCTAATTTTCAAAGCTGGTGGTGATGATGGTCGAGTAGTTATTAATAAATTAGTTTTGTGGATACCCAGAATGATATTTAACCCAGATGGTTTAACTTATGTTATGTCAAATCATATGGCATCAACAGAATGGTCCTACCTCCGTGAGATGATACAAGAAAGCGGAAGTACTCAACTAACAGAATCTATATTTAGAATAACGGCTGGAGTCAAAAGCCCAAAACATGTTTTTGTTTATCTGCAAAGGTCAGACAAGAGTTCACATCAAGAGCAAAATCCTCACACTTTTGGATACTTTTAAGCTCAATGCTGCTGATGCTCATTGCTTTTTACAATCAGCTAGATTGGAAGTTGGAAATGGAGTTTATTATCCAGAAACAGAATATTGTTATGATAATATCGTAAGAATATTCGGAGATGTTATTAATTATTCTCATAAGCAAAATGATAAAAACACTGGAACTTTACTCAATGTGGGTACTTTTAAAAATCTCTTCGGAAGGATATATTTCGATTTGAGTTATAAGGGAAATGAAGTCAGTATTGATCCAAAACAACTAAGTTTGAGATATACACTAAACAACATTTCTACCGCTAGATATAAAGACGGATGAAAATATCGGACAGGGAAAGCAGCATTCAAGGACGACAGTCAACCACAAAACACAAAAACAAACACGCAAACAGACAAACGAAAAGGCAAAATTAATAAAAAATGCAAACGACATCACAAACACAAAAGGGTTGACAATATTGACTAAAGTTTATTCTTTAGTCTTGTACAAGGAAGAAGTTGCTATTGGAAATGAACTATTTATTGTTTAATCTAACTTATAATATATATGACTTACGTAAATTATTCAGTAAAATTATCAGATGGCCAGAAACGAAGTCTGGCAAAAGCATATGGAAAAAAAGTGAATTAACGATTAGGCTAAAAAATAACCAACTAACTGGAAACTTTCCTTTGCTACTTACAGCTACCCAGATTAACAATATTAACAAGGCTAAATCTGGTGGGCAGGGATTAGACATAAATATATCAAATCGCAAATGAGATCTCAGTCCAAGAATGGAGGCTGTTTAGGCGCATTAGCTGGTTTGTTGACTAAAACAATATTACCAACAGTTGCAAAATTTGTTCCAAAAGTTTTAGGACCTCTGGCAACAGGAGCACTAAGTGGCTTGGCAAGTACTGGAATTGGCAAACTATTTGGAAATGGGATGGTAACTATTCCTAGTGACAAATAACAAGCACTTCTTGGATCAAATAAATTAACACTTGCACAAAGAAACAAGGTGATAAAGTCTAAAGGTTGTTGTCCTATTAAACTGACAAAGCAGCAACAACAAGATGGAGGATTTCTTAGAATGCTTGCATCATTAGGAATTCCATTGATTGGATCTCTTATTAGTGGTTTAACTGGAAAAGTTTTGCAAGTGGGTAGAAAAGGAAAAGGACTAAGAGTTGATCGTGGAAAAAGTTTACAAGTAGACTCGCAAATTTGACCATATAGAAGTATGCCATTCATAAAAAAAAGTTAATTTTCAAAAACGACCCTATCTCTAACTTAGACATAATAAAGTGGGTTAAGCAGTTAGGTATACAGAAATTCAGGAGAGTGTTTAGCAAGAACAAATTACCGACAAAACAAAATAAACAAGAATGTGGTATTATTAATCTTGATGATTATATTGGACCTGGTACACACTGGACTTGTTACTATGATAATTATTACTTCAATCCGTTTGGCATGAGCCGACCAAAAGAAGTTTTAACTTACATACCTGATATAAAATACAACACCATTCAATATCAAGATAAAACAAGTGTCCTGTTCGGATATTTCTGTTTGTACTTTATCAAAACGTTGCAAGAAGGAAATAGTGTGTACAATATTCTTTATAAAATATTAAAACCGTACAAACCAATAGAAAATGAAAACGTTATAAAATCATATTTTGTAAACGAAGTTTAATCTAATCACATTATTTATGAGTTACTTTATAAAAGAATAAAAGGTTACTGAAAATGTTGATCCTAAGTATGTTTTAGCAAAAAATGGTAGAAAAATGTTAAGAGCAACTTGTGCATCTTGTGGTATTACTAAAACAAAGTTTGTGAAAAACACAGAAGGCGGAAATATTGATATTCATAAAACTTTGCTTCCTTTGCTGCCCAAAAAGGGGCTAACACTTCCTGGTTATAAATATTGCGGTCCCGGTAATCCGCTTGATAGCGGATTACCTTCAAATGAATTAGATGCTATATGCAAAGATCATGATTACTGCTATGAAGAAAGTCCTAGTAATAAATCAATGTGCGATAAAAACATGCTGACCGGTTTGAAAACAAGCAAATCCAAATCACTTGGAGAAAAGATCGCTAAGAATTTGATAGTCAAGCCTGTAATTAGTGCAAAATATAAACTAGGACTTGGAGAGCCAAAAAACGAGAAAAGGCATTGAAATGGACTGACAAGTTAGCAGATGAACTTCATAAGCCTATACGAAGAAAGTTCAGTCAACGCCGTGTGATAGTTAATGAAATTGATAAAATATGGTCTGCTGACTTGGTTGACATGCAATCGTTTTCAAAGTATAATAAAGGTACTAAATACTTGCTTACTGTTATTGACTTATTTAGTAAATTTGCGTGGGTTGCTGCAGTTCCAAATAAAACTGGTTTAGAAATTACCAAAGCGTTCAAACAGATAATCAGTACAGGAAGACAGTGTAAATTGTTGTGGGTTGATCAAGGTGTGGAATTTTACAACAAGACGTTTAAGCAATTTCTTGATGATAATAAAATCAAAATGTATCACACTTTTAATTTCGGAAAAGCTGTAGTAATTGAACGATTTAACAGAACATTAAAAGAGAGGATGTGGAAATATTTCACAGTAAACAATACAAACACATATTTAGACGAGTTACAAGAATTGGTTGATAAGTATAATAATACAAAATGATATATAGGGTCCTATAGAAACCACAGCGTCCGAAGGCAATGGCATCGTAGGTCCGCACTGTCCTCAAACAAGGACTTGAAACTACAATGAAAGAGACAAAAAACAACAGAAAGGGTGGTGAAGACACGGTTACCGACTTGGAACGGTCAGTAGGCAATAAGGCCTACTGGTAAGCTTGAACCGATTTCATCGGAGTATTAAAATGACGCCGATTGAGGCTAGTGATGAGAAAAATAAAGGAACAGTGTATTTCAACTTGTATGGAAAGATGAGAAGTAATCAAATTAAGTCAAATTTTTTAAATAGGGGATAATGTTAGAATCAGCAAATATAAAAGAACGTTTGAGAAAGGTTATGCCCCAAATTGGACTGAAGAAATATTTATTGTTGATGAAATTCAAAACACAAATCCTGTGACATACAAAATAAAATATTTAAACAATGAAAACATTGATGAAGCTTTTATGAATTAGAAATGATAAAAGCAAAGCAAGAAATATACAGGATTGAAAAAGTAATACGACGTGATTACAAAAAGAAACAAGCATTGATTAAATGGAAGGGTTACAATAAAGATTTCAATAGTTGGGTATCATTAAAGGATATTCAAAACATTAAAACATAATCGTACGAAACTTCGAGGGCCGAACACTGCAAACGTAGTCGTACGAAACTTCGAGGGCCGAATCAACCAATCGGTGAAGGTCAGTTATTTATATCAACCAATCGGTGAAGGTTTGGCCTGCCTGACAGGTATATAAGGCAGTGAAATACTGCAGTCTAGTATCACTCTTAACACGGTGGCATACCCTTTATGGGAATAGAGACCCGAAAGAGTGAAAGTTAAAAGCAATACTTTGTATAACGCTTTTAATAAAAACATTTATATTATAAACGGTCACGTGACATAGCAAACGTTTATTTTATGAACGGTCACGTGACATAGCAATCACGTGACATAGCAAACGTTTATTTTATAAACGGACACGTGACATAGCAAACGTTTATTTTATAAACGGTCGTGTGACATAGCAATCATGTGACATAGCAAACGTTTATTTTATAATCGGTCACGTGACATAGCACACGTTTATATTATAAACGGTCACGTGACATAGCAAACGTTTATTTTATAAACGGTCACGTGACATAGCAAACGTTTATATTATAAACGGTCACGTGACATAGCAAACGTTTATATTATAAACGGTCACGTGACATGGTAATCTAAAGAAAAAATGAAATGCTGAGGCAACCTCGGAAAAAAATGATATGCAGAGCGATGATGAAGACTACTGTCCGGTTCCGTCTGACTTTGCTTAACGAGTTGCAAATGTTATGTTATTAAAATGACAACCGGATTGATTAGTAGTATAGATACTGGGGGTATCAGGCGAGTTTCCCAGAGCGGGGTGCTTGAGAAAACTGTTGAAATATGTTGGTGTTGATTTAGGCGTGACTTACATTTAGATCTTGGTGTGAATGAGAGTTACGCCTGAGTCCCCCCTGGCATATTTCACTAGTTTTTCTCGTGCCTCGCGAGGTGAAACTGGCCTGGCACCCCCTGTATCTATACTACTGTTGTGTATTGATTTCGATTTAAATAAACATAACCATGTCATGAAACAAAAGATGGCTGGAGAACTTTAATTGTGCGATGACCGGACAGTCTGTGGACCCTATGATGACGTCTACCTAAAGCCCAAAAGGATAAGGATGTTTGATGTTTGTCTGCAATCTTGTCTTTTCTTGCCCTCAATGGTTCATTCTCTTGTTGCTCTGCTTATTCCAAGTCATTGAGTACCTTCTGTGTGGCTGTCTAGGCTATTTTTTTCTGTATTAATATATACAAGAGCATCTTTTTGTTTTACTTAAATTGCCTATTAATGCTGCCTGTTGGTTAGAGAACAGTTTATGGCGGGGATTTTTTTATTTGCAATGTCCCGTTTTATTGGGATGACAGTAGGGTAAGTGTGAGGTTTGATGCACCCTAGAACCTGGTTTGAACCCCCAGAAAACTTTTATGAAATTGACAGTAGCCCTATTGTCAACCCTTTTTTTGTGTTTGTAATGTCTTATCTTGACTTTTATTTACCGTTAACGTTGTTCTTGTTTCTGTGTGTGTTTGTGGTTGACTGTCGTCCTTGAATGCTACTTTTACTGTTCGGTTGTTATATCTACTTTTACTGTCACAATAGTGTTGTTTGTGACCGTAGAAAGTCTCCCCGTACATCCAGTAATTATTGTTATCTTTTCATACAACGGGGATTGTATGACATTCATTGATCCAGTTTTTCTTTAAACACATGTGTTTCTTATACCGTGTTGAAGGTTTGGTGCTCATCGACATTTTAACCCATTTTATTAGGGTTTTACTTTACTTTCCTCGTGATCTAATATTAGACACTTTTAACCGTCCGTAAGTTTACAGATATTATTTCTCATGGATCTTTGATACGAGTCGTATCTAATAACTACTAATTGGCCATTATTTCGCTTTTCAAATAATTCCATTACTTTCGAAATTGAATATATGAGTCTACTACGAGCAGTAATAATCCTTGAAATAAATATTTCACCTCTGCGTCATCAACACAAATTCCACAAAGTAACTCTTCATTTCTTAGAACTAAAGCATGTGTACGTCTTACATCTTTAAATCTTCATTCGGCAACCTCGTTTCATGTTCCGTCTAATAATATTACCAGGAGTTTTAGTAACGGCTCAAAAGTTTGAGTTATTCCTCTTGGATCACCTGTTTTGAGGAAATACCATATAAAGGCTCCTTTTAGAAATCGTTTAGTTCATTCAAGGATGAGGGTTTACCCCTCTATTAGTAAGTGAAATGCTAAAATGTGCGGTTGGTGCAATTATTCATCTTGCAAGTCCACCACTAAATCAGCTGTAACGGTAGATTAAGTAATGTATGTCTAGCTTCATCAAATTATGTTGATTGACGTACATCTCACGGTATTTATGTGTTATGAAAGACTCAATAAAACCGAGTATAATACTTTTATCTCTTGTTTCCAATGGATCCACTTTTCAGTATATAGTGATTTGAAATGCACCACGTTGTGTTATACCATATGTTGGTCAATCATGTCGATCTTTAAAATGTCTATTTCGTGAACATAAATATTATGCATGTTATTCTAAAAAGTTAATCAATTACTTGTACCAACACTTTTGTTAGTCAGGTCATACTTTTAGTAATGTTACTGTTCAACCGGTTGAATATATAATTTATGATAATGATGCTACTAAAAGCTTTAAAATAAAGCTAGACATCCCTGAACATATTGCAGAACTAAAGAAGAAGAAAAAAATTGCAGACACCATATCCACTGAGCCCTATATTTATCAACAAGGAAATATTTCAAAATATCCTAATATTGACATTATTTCTACATTTTCTATTCGAAAGCGTAAACTCTAGGTCTCATGGCCGTAGGCGTAATGGTAACATCAAACGTAAATCGCGTGTAACGATATCATATCAGTCGCTGATTTACATATTATTTTTAAACAATCTGGAAAGCACTCTTTGCTTTCACGTCTTACCTCTTTGTTTATTTTTTCGCTGAAGTTAATCGAAGAGGAAGTAGACATAATTGTCATTCGTACAGATCCCTTGTATAACACTGATTCCATAATTCAAAGCTACTCACAACGTGTTCTCCGACACTATATTGAAAATATAGATATAAAAATCGAACAGGAAAAGCAGCATTCAAGGACGGCAGTCAACCACAAACACACAGAAACAGAAACAAAGAACACATTAAAAGATGAATAAAAGGCCAAATAAGACAACACAAACACAAAAGGGTTGACATTAGGGCTACCGCCTTGGAACGGTCAGTGGCAAAAAAAGGTCACTGGGGGTTTAAGTCTGATCACGTCAGGCATTTTCTAAAAATGCTATATATTAATAAGGATATTGATTTCCTAATTATTTCAAAAAATCAAAAAGTCCTGTTATATGTGTATTAAAAGCCAATCAGAAATATTATTTAAAACTACAACAAAACAGTTTCCGACCTTGATATGGTAAATAACATGTGAGTGTAATACATCAAAATTTACTATGCTCCAGCAGGTCATCTCATCACTGGTAATTTTGATATTGTAGATAAACGTATTCGGCATCTGTTTTCTAAAGGTCATAAGTATATATTACCTTCAACTATTGATTAAATGCATGTCGTTCTCAGATCGCACAATCATTTTAGTATTAAATGGTGTCGTAGAGAACATGCGAACCCAAACTCTCTTTCGACTTCGAAAAGACAATTTTTAAAAGTACAGATACACATATTAATATTTATAATGCTAACGACTCTTTACTTCCTCCGTATTATTTGTCGCCTACATTACGTAAATGTTTATCTCTGGAACTCGGTAGCACTACTTTGTATACTCTAGGTCAATCTACTGCATTCTATACATACACCGGCTACGTCACAACTGACGATAGGCCTCTATACTAAGACGCATCACAGCAAAATATGGTTTTTGTCTACCTCCGCACCGCATTACCGCTATTGCTTATTCCGCATTAGCGCAAGTGATTATTTGGTATAATAAAATCGAAGTACGTAGTCCTATCCGATGTCAATTATTTTCAAAGTATGCTATAATAACTGTGACCGAGGTGAGGGATCGATGCGCTAAGGTATAATTTATCTGACTGACATACTTTTTCAGTAAATAATGCTTTAAATAAGATATATGCACCAATATTCCAAAAGTGTGATAGCGGGTCGAAACTGCAGGTAGGTGTCAACAACATGCTTTATCGTCATTGGAAACTAAAAAAGGCGTCTCTTTCTCTTTTAACGTGGTTTGTTGAACAGCATATTGTCTGTTCTTTGATTTAAAACCGATATGATGTCTATGGGCCTAAAAATAAGGAAGTTATGTCAGTTTTATGATATTTTCTACCCCACCACCTTCTTTTTACATGGCCCATATTTGATATTGTTGGATACATTGTCGTAGAAACGTTTCAGTTATTGGAGGGGTGGGGGAGTGAGAACTGTTTGAGAGAAAACATATTTGGCAAGCAGAAACACAAATATAAGAAAGTAAGTTTGTTTGAGTTATTTGTGGGAGTAGACAGACTCCTTGACAAAATATTTTACAAGCAAAATAAAACAACATTCATGCTCAATGATATCAATAGGAGATACAACATGTATTAGTTACAGAATGTCCAACTAGGTGTTCTGAGCATATACCATAAAATATACTGAAGCGTTAGCTGAGATTATTTCATGATATATGCGTGTAACACCAAGTTGGATATTTTATAACTGTTTTATTGCTAGCCACACACCCCTTGTATGATATCTGGTTAGTATAACAGCATACTTTTTGAAAAGGTGTGCCATTATACGAAATATTGGTACACTTTCGTCTTCCTGTATTGAATATATACGTATAGCTATGAATCGTCTTTTGGTGCTATCTCAGTTTAAAATACCAATATGGGCACATTCAATTTAAATTACGGTCAGTTTTATTGTCATGGCAGATATTTTGATGGATTTAATCACAGAATAATAAGTTTTAAATGAATGTTATTGCTTTCTGTTAATGATACAATGTTTAATGTGGTTTTTTCAACGTAACAGTATGCATCTCTATATGTAAATAATCACTGAAAAAGTGATCCCTTGGAAGCAACAAACACAAACAAGAGAGAAAAGTTGCAGACTCGGTTTTATTGAGTCTGTTCATGAGAGGTAATTATAATATGCAACACCTCTCACGCCTCCTAGCACCGACTAAAGCGATATTCTACTTTAAAGCTACACAGAATGGGCCTGATGATCCCAAAGGACCAGTAAATAATAACACTACTGATTTGTAGTTGGGCGACTTTTTGTCAGCATAATACTTGCACTATACCTACTGAGCTATGGAAGACATATGGTTAGGATTCAGTTATTTAACATGTAGCTGTGTTCAGTATCTTCGGGACCCGTGTGGTTCCCAGGGGCCCCCGTTTGGTCACGGGGCAAAGAATAGGGCCACTGCAGATCCCTTTGGAGGGGTAGGCAGAGGGGTAGAATCCCCCCAAATTCATGTTAGTTTATCTTTTTTTGTTCATGTTCATTAAAGGTCTTCATCATGATCCCTGCATTGTTTCAGGTGCTATCTCGCTCGCATCAAAAGAGCAGTGGCAGAAAAACAATAACGTGGCTCCAGCGTAAATGGAGTTTCTACGATAGAATTTGCAGCAACTCTGCAGTTCAGGGTGAGAAGGTTCTAGGCCCATTTTCCATATTTTATCTCGATGTACATGGAAGATGAGCCTGGCATGTTCATGCCCGTTAGGCGCCATATAACCTTTTCATGTGTTGGTGTGCCTTAAAACCCCAATTCAATTCCGTATCGTCGGCTGTCGATATTGTATTGAGGTAGCTATTGCAGTCTACGGTAGTTACAGTTATGCCAAAGCAATGTATATGGCATACTAGTACCTTTTAAAATAATAAAGTAATGTAGACCTTTTATGTATGCAGGTAATCATGTATCGATCAGTGTATTGTAGAAACAGGTTACTCCATATGCACATTAAAGATCTCACTGAAGGTCTGTGTTAATAGTGATACAAAAAACTAACAAACCCTTCTTCGGAAATGAGGCTGCCATGCCATTAAATTAAAATTGATTGTGTTCAGTATCAGTAGAAAGAAATAGAAATAACTCATTCTTCATTACACCTCCTACACAGTGATAATGTACATGTACCTGTACTTGCTACGTATTTTATATTTTAGCATCTGCATACCCTAGTTAAGTATAACAAGAAACCAGGACAGATACTCATAAGGTGATAACAGCAGTCTGCAGTTAGCATTTGTGCCAGACCATAAAGGAAGTGGTACATAGTCATGACCTCTTGCCATCACATGAAACTATCCATCTTGCAAGTGTGTATTTAAGTTCTGCATTTGCGATAAAGTATATCCTACAAACACATACTATGTTGGGGCCTTCTTAGATCAAGTTATTAAATTGCTTAAACATACAAAAACTGATTTTATTTCTCAACAGAGCAAACCTAAATCATTTTATGCAAAAATGAAAAAAAAAGAAATATGGTGTAACATATTACCATAATGGCATTCTATATTTTCTGTAACCCCCTGAGCAATGTTACCACCGTATAAATTAACTGTGTTTAACACACGGCAATCTTGAAGCTGCTTAGCATTAATCAATTCGCGTCTGACATAAAATTTAATTAAATTTTGAGTTTTAATTCGAACCAAAGGTTTACATATAACATTGCTGCAATATCGCCAATAGTTAGTCATATACAAAAACAAAGTCAATTTGATTAATATAAATGACTGAACAATTGCATATATGTGGGAAAAGTATATATTATATAATAAAAAAAAAGATTCCCATGATGATGTGTCCCTTTAAATTTATAATTGGGATTATCCAACGACTTCAATTCTTTCAGATGTGAACTGCCATCCAAAGCTGACAGAATACTATCAGTCACACACAATTGTTTAAACATACAAAGGATATATTTTTCTTCTTTTTTTCCACTGTGATACAGCTGTTTTGTAGTTGACATCGTCTTTGTTCTTTATCTAAATCCATTTCACAGCAGTCCAGATGATATGTTAATGTTGCAGTCACATGTAAATGATGTTTGTGTAATTATCCAATGCAGGTTTTAAATGCCTGACAGAAATAATATACATGTCAAGTCATAGAAAACCATTTAAATATATACATAGGATAAAGACACTTTCTCTTCTTGAGGAGAGTGTTATTCTGTAGTGACATCTCATCTTTGCTCAAAAGGTTCTAGGTCCGGTCTCCATATTTTATCTAGATGTAAATGGAGGATGAGCCTGGTATGTTCATCCCTGTTTGGTGCCATATAACCTTTCTTGTGTTGGTGCGCCGTAAGGTCCCAATTCATCTTTGCTCATATGATGGATTAAAGATGCTGGTTCCAACATCCCATACCAGCTGTAATGATCCAGGGCAGGACAATTCCACTTGTCTGCTCGCCATGGTGAGTGAATATGTTATAATTGTATCCAAACATACCAAAATATCAATTAATGAAGTCGATAAAAAGAATGCAATGAATGCCATAATTCAGTAAATGAATAAAGTAACTATCTGTCAAACTCAATGATTTTTAGCTTGACTGATCTCTGCTTATGCCGTGGTGCGGCGTCCGTCATCTGTCTGTAAACTTATATTTGTAGTGACTACTCCTCTGAAACTACTTAATGGATTTTCATGAAACTTTACAGAAGTTCAGCAAAAAAGTATACGCATCACGGTTTATGTATATTGATGAAGTAGATAGTATGACAGATTATCTCAATTAACTCAGTTGGTAGGTAGAGTATCGGAAAAGGTAGTCCGAAAGTAGGAAGAACGAAAAGGTCCCGGGGTTGAGTCCCGATTCGGCTGCACATTTGTCTAGCTTACATGACGCTGGGTGATTCAGCCATTGTCGATCCAGAATGGATCATGACTAAATAGGATTTTGAAGTTCGGTCCATGTCATATCTGTCTGGGAACGAATTGAAATGTCACTGTGTTGGGGTGGAGGGTATGCCATGATGCATACACTTACATGTAGACTTGCACATCTGCATAATCAGACATGCACTGTGCTCTTCCTATAGGTTTAACCTATTGCATATTAGATTATTTTATCATCCTATCACACATAGTTTTAAATCATTATATTTTCGCTTTCAACTGGATGCATTTTATGACAAATACACTGGTATATATAGATGAGCGAGCATAACCTGTACAAGTAGCAGTGGGAGTAAATAAGCACTAGGTTTATCAGATTTCTCTGACAAGCGGCTCTTATTTCGACGACCTTCTAAACGGTTCGTAAACAGGTATCACATATAAAAATGTTTGGCATATCCTTGGACAATTGTACATTCAAAACTGACAGTAAATCATCATATATGCAGTCAATATGGTTCGCATGCCGGCATGGTAGTGTGTTAAAATACACGTTTAATGCTCTTTTGAAATTTTTCGTATATGCAGAATGTCAGAATAATAAAAAAAAAACTCCATAGGAGCCAATTTATTAGGCTAGCCGGCATGGCTACATTTTTTAAGCTTTTTAAATGTCCTGACGTACTTTTATCACATGCTAGACATGACTTTACCTCCTTGACAGGCATAGCAAGTATCGGTTTATAGACAAATGCCATTTTAAAACAAACTACCTTGTAAATTTAGGAAAAAATTAGAAAAAACACTAGTCGCGAAATTACAAAACCTTCTAATAATAATAATAATAATAATAATAATAATAATAATAAATTCTTTATTTAAAGAAGGTTAACACATTATGACATACTATCAAGATATACACATCATATTTTCAATGCGGCCTTCTGTACATGAATTAACAAACATTTAGTGCTTTTAACAAATACACTAACAATAAAAACATTCAATCTTCGACAAACACTCAGTTATATTTGAATATAGAAGAAATCTAAGAAGTCTTACATAATGTACCTATATATCCAAGCAAAAATAAAAAATAAAAAAATAAAAAAAATATCATTCATGTTAATGTGCATTTTGCAATAAACATTTTATAATTATATTTAAATGACTGGATAGTAGGAAGAGAACGTATGTCGACCGGTATATTGTTCCAAACGTGTCGACCAAAGTCGCTAAAGGTGTCTTTCATGTATTTAGTTAGCGGTTTTTGTGTAACAAGATCATTTCGTGTAGCTGATCTGAGATTATACCTATTATTACATGAGAATGTCAAAAGTTGTGATATGTAATTAGGAGCTAGGTTGTTTATTGATTTATATATCAACACACCAGTATGATAATGACATCTGTTATGAAAAGAAAGCCACTGAAGTTCAACGAACATATCCTTAGAATTAGTTCGAAAAGGTTTGTTTAATATTATTCTAGCTGCTCTTTTTTGAATTTTATGTATTTTATCTTCTATTTTTTTGCTTTTACCCCATACAGTACAGCAATAATCAAATGTAGACATAATATAGGCATTATAAAACATAATTTTCATATCATATGTTAAATAGTAAGATATACGTTTCAATAAGGCAATTTTAGAATTGAGTTTGGAACACATTTTGGCTATTTGTACATTCCAAGACAAAGTTCTGTCAACATGAACTCTAACGCCGCCATTGTGAAAGTAGTTCAATCCCGACATGCCTCGCGCTGAAGTACACAGGTCAGAAGCGCAGCGAACCTGGCGGACACAATGAATCTACTGAGGATGATGCTGTTCCACACATATCACTCGGTGAACCACTTTCAAGGCTGGGGTAAACGAAAAGCAAAACAAACTGCCAACAATGTATTTGATTCCTAAATTACATACAAATCCGTATAACTGCCGTTAAAGATCACGTTATACAATATTGTGCTAAAACTTACGAAAACTCTGCAATTAGTTTATTTTGGTCTATTTAAAATTCAGGAGACGTTCCTGATAAAATTTGCAATAAACGCCAGGTTTCGTCTATATGCTACTAAAAGCTTGAAAATAAAAGCTAAACATATTGCAAAACTTAAGTGGATGAAAAACTTACAGACACCTTATCCACTCGGCCTTAATGACAATAATTATCAAGAAGGAAATATTTCTAAAGATCCTAATATTGACATTATTTCTATTCGAAAGCGTAAATCTAGGTGTCATGGTCTTAGGCGTAATGGTAAAGAAATATAAAACGATCGGACAGGGAAAGATAGCATTCAAGGAGGACAGTCAACCACAAAACACAGAAACAAACATGCAAACAGACAAACAAGAAGGCAAAAGTAATAATAAAAGTAAACGACATCACAAACACAAAAGGGTTGACAATAGGTCTACCGCTTTGGAACGGTCAGTGGCAAAGTAGGTCACTGGGGGTTTAAACCGGTTCTAGGGTGCACCAAACCTCACACTTACCCTACTGTCATCCATTAAAACAGGACAGTGTAAATAAAGAAATCCCCGCCATGATCTAATCTCTAACCAACAAGGCAGCATCAATAGGCAATATAGGTACAACATCAAACGCCACCGTCACAATGGGCTTTAGGTAGGCGTCATCATAGGGTCCACAGCCTGTCCGGTCATCGTACAATTAAAGAGGAAAGCATAGTGGCGAACTGTAAAAGGGTCCACCACCAATCATGCAGTACGTTGCAAAATGATAGGGTCATAACATCTTTTTATAAACATTTTAACAACTTTAACAAAGATAATATGAAAGCGATCATGAACAAGAATCTTACGAAGTTTATAAATCACATCACTATAGAAAGAAATATAAAAAGATCGGACAGGAAAAGTAGCATTCAAGGAGGACAGTCAACCACAAAACACAGAAACAAACACGCAAACAGACAAACAAGCAGGCAAAATCAATAATAAATGCAAACGACATCACAAACACAAAAGGGATGACAATAGGGGTACCTCCTTGGAACGGTTAGTGGCAAAGTAGGCGATTGGCTTTTATTGTTACTTTTGCCTTCTTGTTTGTCTGTTTGCATGTTTGTTTCTGTGTTTTGTGGTTGACTGTCCTCCTTGAATGCTACTTTCCTTGTCCGATCTTTTTTATATTTCTCTACACTTTATACAAAAGAGTATGATAATGGACCTTTGGAAACGGCCGAGCACGACATATAACGAAATATTGCAGTCTCGGTTTGATTGAGACTGTTCATGAGCGGTAGTGAAATATGCTAGCTACCGTTAACGCCCTCTAGCCCCGGCTTGAGCAGAACTCAATATTCATAAAAATCAACAATACAGACTGTTCACCATCCTGAAGATGGCAAGCATATGGCTGTGGATATAGCAATATTTGTATCTTTATTTCATTCCCTATATCCAGCGGCGTATAGTCCCAGGATCTAATAAAATGGTATGCCCCGCAGAGCGAAATAAACAACAAGGAATTTAGTTGGTAGCAGCGGTTATGAAAGCCTGCGTACCATAAGTAACAGCCAAAAGACTCAATTAAAAAGCAGACAACATATCCTATGAGTGGTTAAACAGGACCCAGAGGCTTTTATCGGCCGGAGTAGTGGAACCACCGAATCTAAAATTAAGTAAGAAAACAAAAGAAATTGAAAATGTACCACCGATCACTATATATAAGTATCGGGCTCAGCGATCTCCAAAGATCGAATGAATAACAGTAATAACCTTACCACACCACTTTACCAATGACAAGCTTATTGCTCTTATTAAAAAACAAATCGCTAAAGAAAAAACTACATTTTAGCCTGTAATACTATTAAAGCGTTTTTTAGTAACGGCAGTTGTTAATTATCCCCATTTAGATTGGGATGTTTCCCGAGCTACTTCTTATGTTATGGGTCTATGTTTTTCAACTTATTTGTTTCTTTAGAGCTTGTAGTCGTGTTGAGGACTTCAATATTCGTAATATGTGTATAACTAAGAACCTTTGAAAATATAAAAGTAATTTAAGAACTCTTCTTCATCAAGGACTATCGTAACACCTGACTTCCATGGAGATGTGATTTACAAACTTCGTAAGATCCTTGGTCATAATCACTTTCATACACTTTTTATTAAACTTCTAATTGTTAAAAAGTTAATCAAAGAACTTATGACCCTATCACTTTGCATGTTTAGTGGTTGACCCATTAACAGTTCGCCACCGTTCATTCCTCTTTGATTTTACAATGACTGGACAGATTGTAAACCCTATGATCACGTCCGTCTAAATCCTAAAAGGACGGTGTTATTTGATGCTTGTCTTAAATTGTGTCATGCCGAACTCTTAATGGTGTGTTCTCTTGTTTCGCTGGCTTCTGACAAGTCAATGAGTAATTGTAATATGGTTTCTATTCATCCCGGAGATATCGGTTTTGCATTGCGTTATTGCATTTTTTATTATTACTTTTGCCTTCTCGTTTGTCTGTTTGCGTGTTTGTTTTAGTGTTTTGTGGTTGACTGTCGTCATTGAATGCTATTTTCCCTGTCTGATTTTTATATCTTTCTTTTTTTTTGCACAATAGTGTTGTTTGTGCCGTGTGGCGACCGTAAAAAGTCCCCGTACATCCAATCAATATTGTTATTTTCCATCCTACAGGGATTGTATGACATTAATTGATCCAGTTTTTCCTTAAACACGTGTATTTCATATACCGCGTTGAAGGTTTTATGCTCATCGACATTTTGGCCCATTTTATTAGGATTCTCCTTAATTTTTCTTAACTTTCTTGTATTAGAACTAACGTCGAGTTTTGGACCTCTTTTAACAGTCCGTAAGTTTACTAATATTATTTCTTATGGATCTTTGATACGATTTTTTCGTATCTTTAATAACTACTAATTGGCTCTTATTTCGCTTTTCACAGAATGGTATTACTCTCCTAAAAAACAATAATGAGTATATTAGTTAAAACTCTTAAAATAAATCTTTCACCTCTTGGGTTATACTCTGCGTCATCAATACAAATTCCAGAAAATAATTCTTTATTTCTTAGAACTAAACCATCTGTACGCCTTACACCTTTAAATCTTCATTCGGCAGCTTCGTTTCATGTTCCTTCTCATAATATTACTAGGATTTTTAATAATGGCTCAAACGTTTCCGTTACTCCTCTAGGATCACTGTTTTGATGAAATACCATATAAAGTCTCTTTCAGAAATCATTTAGTTCATTCAGGACGCAGGGTGTTTCCCTCTATTAATAAGTGCAATACTAAGAAGTGCAGTTGTTGCCATTATTTATCTTGCAAGTCCACCATTAAATCAGCTGTTAATGGTAGATTGTTTAATGTATGTCTAGCTTCAAATGTTGATTGACGTACAGCTCACGTCATTTGGGTTCTGACTTTAAATGCACCAAGTTGCGGTATACAGTATGTTGAACAAACAGGTCGATCCTTAAAAGTTCGATTTCATGAACACAAACATAATGCAAGTAATCCTAAACAGTTAAAAAAATACTTGTACCAGCACTTTCGTCAGTCAGGTCATAATTTTAGTAACGTAACTGTTCAACCGGTTGAATATATATTTTTTGATAATGATGCTACTAAATAAAAGCTAGACATATTGCAGGACTTAAGTGGATGAAAACCTTACAGACACCGTATCCACTCGGCCTTAATGACAATATTTATCAAAAAGGAAATATTTCAAAAGATCCTAATATTGACATTTTTTCTATATTTTCTATTCGAAAGCTTAAATCCAGGTTTCATGGTCTTAGGCGTAATGGTAACATCAAACGTAAATCGCGTGTCATTATTTCTGTCGCTGATTTACATACTATTTTTAAACAGTCTGGAAAGCACTCTATACTTTCACGGCTTACCTCTTTGTCCATTTCTTCACTAAAGTTGATCGACGAGGGAGCAGACAAGATGTTCAGTCGTACAGATCCCTTGTATAACACTGCTTCCATAGTTCAAAGCTACACTCAACATGTTCTCCGACTCTATATTGACAAGGAGTCTGATCACGTCAGGCATTTTCTAAAACTACTATATAATAATAAAGGTATTGATTTCATTGCCATGCCTAGTATTTATCAAGAATCTCATGTAGTTGATTATATCCCAAAATATTTCAAAAATTCCGAAAGTCCTGTAATTTGTTATAAGTACAAAAAGCCTGTTAGAAATATTATTTTCAACTACAACAAAATAGTTTCTGACCTTGATATAGTGCATAATACTCCTAAGGTATTTGAATGCAACACATCAACATTGCAACACATCAACATTTTGCTATGCTCCAGCAGGTCATGTCATCACTGGTAATATTGATATTGTTGATAAACGTATTCGGCATTTGTTTTCGAAAGGTCCTAAATATAGATGACCTTCAACTATTGATGTTAATGCCTGTCGTGCCGAGATCGCCCACCCCATTGAAGATTTTAGTATAAAATGGTGTCGTAGAGAACATGCGGACCCAAACTCGCTTTCTACTTGGAAAAAGTCAATTCTTAAAATTATAGATACACGTATTAACTTGTATAATGCTAACCCCTTTTTACTTCCTCCGAGACCTAGATTTTCCTTTCGTAATTTAAAATCGGGAATTCAAGAATTTCGTAATAAATGTGTTTTAGTTCCTGCAGATAAAGCAGCTAATAATATAATTATTGTTTGACGCCTACATTACGTTAATGTTTTATTTCTGGAACTCGGCAGCCCCAATTCGTATACTCAAGTAAATTCTACTGAGAATGATCTTGTTTCCGCACATATCACTCGGTGCACTACTTTCAAGGCTGGTGTAGACGACAAGCAACATAAACAGCCTACTATGTACTGGATTCCTAAATTACATAAAAACCCGTATAAGGCCCGCTTTATTTCGAATTCTAGTGCCTGCACAACAACAAACATATTCAAACTTTTAACTTCTTGTCTTACTGCCGTTAAATATCACGTTAAAATATAGTGTGATAAAACTTATGAAAACTCTGGGATTAATTTATGTTGGTCTATAAAAAATT